>VMBQ01002984.1:0-114758 GCA_007657795.1 Dreissena rostriformis
ATTTGAAATAACTCATTATGCTTGTGTTTTGTGAGGCAGCTGCTGATCAGTTTCTTTCAAATCTGATTTGAGGGATTACTTTTTTTTCTTAAGACATTTTTTATTTGTCACACTTTTGTGTCCATATTCATTGTCAGACTTTTAAGTTATTTTTCTTATAGCAGCTCTTAGACCCAGGTCAAGGTCAGCAACTGCAGCTCAATTGTTTTTCTTATAAGTTATTTTTAATTTATCTTTAATATATTGCAATGATCTTAACTGTCTAAATATTATAATTGTATCACATGTCATAGTTCTTGCGTTTTAACATGTTAAACTTATCATGTTTATTTTATTCAGGTTAATTTAATTATTTATTTATTATAATTGATCTCAACTCTAGGATGAAACTGTTTGTTTATTTAATGTAAATTTCATGTTATGTTCAAGTGTCTATTTGTTATATGTATGTTGTTATATTATGTCGATAAATAGCGATACATCGCTAATGTTGTACTTGTTTTGTACAAACCGACTTTAAATAACATTTCTATTTGTATTTGTACCCCCTTTTTACAGAGCAGGCCTCATATTTATATAAAGTGAAAGCACAAGCGACTACAAATTTAATCCCTTTGACGTAATTTTATCATCACGAAATGGCTTAACGACACAAATGTGTCGTCGCCACGTGTTATCATCAAAACAGGTGACACGTGGTCGGAAGGTTAATATCGTTGACACGTGGCGAGGACATCCGATCCATTGCAAGTATTAAACGACAACAAGTACCAATTTATTGAACACTTTCTCACATCAATACCGTTTCTCGAACGAATCCCGAGGGATACATATTTTTAATTTACAAACCATTAAATCATGATAATAAATATGAGCGCCCGGGGACCACATTATTTGACTTCGGCGGTGACCGGTATGCGTATAGGATCCCGTGTAGGTGTGCCACTGGCCAATCCGTGACGAAAGTTCGAATCTCAAACTTCACCTATAGTATTATATGGTATTATATAGTGCACATAATAGCACCCTTGTTACACTGATAACTTCGGGTTGATTTTTGGCCTGCAGTTGGTCCAGTGTGCCTACTCAATGGCCCACATCACTCCGGCGTGACCGGTACTTGGGGTGCTGAGATGGGTTGCGCTGAAAGTGCCACCCCGCACCGCGTATATTATACATGTACTATATAGGGTGAAGTTTGAGATTCGAACTTTCGTCACGGATTCATCCAATTTATGCGTACAAGTGACCGGTATGCGTATAGGATCCCGTGTAGGTGTGCCACTGGCCAATCCGTGACGAAAGTTCGAATCTCAAACTTCACCTATAGTATTATATGGTATTATATAGTGCACATAATAGCACCCTTGTTACACTGATAACTTCTGTTTCAAGCAAGCTAAAGGGTTGATTTTTGGCCTGCAGTTGGTCCAGTGTGCCTACTCAATGGCCCACATCACTCCGGCGTGACCGGTACTTGGGGTGCTGAGATGGGTTGCGCTGAAAGTGCCACCCCGCACCGCGTATATTATACATGTACTATATAGGGTGAAGTTTGAGATTCGAACTTTCGTCACGGATTCATCCAATTTATGCGTACAAGTGACCGGTATGCGTATAGGATCCCGTGTAGGTGTGCCACTGGCCAATCCGTGACGAAAGTTCGAATCTCAAACTTCACCTATAGTATTATATGGTATTATATAGTGCACATAATAGCACCCTTGTTACACTGATAACTTCTGTTTCAAGCAAGCTAAAGGGTTGATTTTTGGCCTGCAGTTGGTCCAGTGTGCCTACTCAATGGCCCACATCACTCCGGCGTGACCGGTACTTGGGGTGCTGAGATGGGTTGCGCTGAAAGTGCCACCCCGCACCGCGTATATTATACATGTACTATATAGGGTGAAGTTTGAGATTCGAACTTTCGTCACGGATTCATCCAATTTATGCGTACAAGTGACCGGTATGCGTATAGGATCCCGTGTAGGTGTGCCACTGGCCAATCCGTGACGAAAGTTCGAATCTCAAACTTCACCTATAGTATTATATGGTATTATATAGTGCACATAATAGCACCCTTGTTACACTGATAACTTCTGTTTCAAGCAAGCTAAAGGGTTGATTTTTGGCCTGCAGTTGGTCCAGTGTGCCTACTCAATGGCCCACATCACTCCGGCGTGACCGGTACTTGGGGTGCTGAGATGGGTTGCGCTGAAAGTGCCACCCCGCACCGCGTATATTATACATGTACTATATAGGGTGAAGTTTGAGATTCGAACTTTCGTCACGGATTCATCCAATTTATGCGTACAAGTGACCGGTATGCGTATAGGATCCCGTGTAGGTGTGCCACTGGCCAATCCGTGACGAAAGTTCGAATCTCAAACTTCACCTATAGTATTATATGGTATTATATAGTGCACATAATAGCACCCTTGTTACACTGATAACTTCTGTTTCAAGCAAGCTAAAGGGTTGATTTTTGGCCTGCAGTTGGTCCAGTGTGCCTACTCAATGGCCCACATCACTCCGGCGTGACCGGTACTTGGGGTGCTGAGATGGGTTGCGCTGAAAGTGCCACCCCGCACCGCGTATATTATACATGTACTATATAGGGTGAAGTTTGAGATTCGAACTTTCGTCACGGATTCATCCAATTTATGCGTACAAGTGACCGGTATGCGTATAGGATCCCGTGTAGGTGTGCCACTGGCCAATCCGTGACGAAAGTTCGAATCTCAAACTTCACCTATAGTATTATATGGTATTATATAGTGCACATAATAGCACCCTTGTTACACTGATAACTTCTGTTTCAAGCAAGCTAAAGGGTTGATTTTTGGCCTGCAGTTGGTCCAGTGTGCCTACTCAATGGCCCACATCACTCCGGCGTGACCGGTACTTGGGGTGCTGAGATGGGTTGCGCTGAAAGTGCCACCCCGCACCGCGTATATTATACATGTACTATATAGGGTGAAGTTTGAGATTCGAACTTTCGTCACGGATTCATCCAATTTATGCGTACAAGTGACCGGTATGCGTATAGGATCCCGTGTAGGTGTGCCACTGGCCAATCCGTGACGAAAGTTCGAATCTCAAACTTCACCTATAGTATTATATGGTATTATATAGTGCACATAATAGCACCCTTGTTACACTGATAACTTCTGTTTCAAGCAAGCTAAAGGGTTGATTTTTGGCCTGCAGTTGGTCCAGTGTGCCTACTCAATGGCCCACATCACTCCGGCGTGACCGGTACTTGGGGTGCTGAGATGGGTTGCGCTGAAAGTGCCACCCCGCACCGCGTATATTATACATGTACTATATAGGGTGAAGTTTGAGATTCGAACTTTCGTCACGGATTCATCCAATTTATGCGTACAAGTGACCGGTATGCGTATAGGATCCCGTGTAGGTGTGCCACTGGCCAATCCGTGACGAAAGTTCGAATCTCAAACTTCACCTATAGTATTATATGGTATTATATAGTGCACATAATAGCACCCTTGTTACACTGATAACTTCTGTTTCAAGCAAGCTAAAGGGTTGATTTTTGGCCTGCAGTTGGTCCAGTGTGCCTACTCAATGGCCCACATCACTCCGGCGTGACCGGTACTTGGGGTGCTGAGATGGGTTGCGCTGAAAGTGCCACCCCGCACCGCGTATATTATACATGTACTATATAGGGTGAAGTTTGAGATTCGAACTTTCGTCACGGATTCATCCAATTTATGCGTACAAGTGACCGGTATGCGTATAGGATCCCGTGTAGGTGTGCCACTGGCCAATCCGTGACGAAAGTTCGAATCTCAAACTTCACCTATAGTATTATATGGTATTATATAGTGCACATAATAGCACCCTTGTTACACTGATAACTTCTGTTTCAAGCAAGCTAAAGGGTTGATTTTTGGCCTGCAGTTGGTCCAGTGTGCCTACTCAATGGCCCACATCACTCCGGCGTGACCGGTACTTGGGGTGCTGAGATGGGTTGCGCTGAAAGTGCCACCCCGCACCGCGTATATTATACATGTACTATATAGGGTGAAGTTTGAGATTCGAACTTTCGTCACGGATTCATCCAATTTATGCGTACAAGTGACCGGTATGCGTATAGGATCCCGTGTAGGTGTGCCACTGGCCAATCCGTGACGAAAGTTCGAATCTCAAACTTCACCTATAGTATTATATGGTATTATATAGTGCACATAATAGCACCCTTGTTACACTGATAACTTCTGTTTCAAGCAAGCTAAAGGGTTGATTTTTGGCCTGCAGTTGGTCCAGTGTGCCTACTCAATGGCCCACATCACTCCGGCGTGACCGGTACTTGGGGTGCTGAGATGGGTTGCGCTGAAAGTGCCACCCCGCACCGCGTATATTATACATGTACTATATAGGGTGAAGTTTGAGATTCGAACTTTCGTCACGGATTCATCCAATTTATGCGTACAAGTGACCGGTATGCGTATAGGATCCCGTGTAGGTGTGCCACTGGCCAATCCGTGACGAAAGTTCGAATCTCAAACTTCACCTATAGTATTATATGGTATTATATAGTGCACATAATAGCACCCTTGTTACACTGATAACTTCTGTTTCAAGCAAGCTAAAGGGTTGATTTTTGGCCTGCAGTTGGTCCAGTGTGCCTACTCAATGGCCCACATCACTCCGGCGTGACCGGTACTTGGGGTGCTGAGATGGGTTGCGCTGAAAGTGCCACCCCGCACCGCGTATATTATACATGTACTATATAGGGTGAAGTTTGAGATTCGAACTTTCGTCACGGATTCATCCAATTTATGCGTACAAGTGACCGGTATGCGTATAGGATCCCGTGTAGGTGTGCCACTGGCCAATCCGTGACGAAAGTTCGAATCTCAAACTTCACCTATAGTATTATATGGTATTATATAGTGCACATAATAGCACCCTTGTTACACTGATAACTTCTGTTTCAAGCAAGCTAAAGGGTTGATTTTTGGCCTGCAGTTGGTCCAGTGTGCCTACTCAATGGCCCACATCACTCCGGCGTGACCGGTACTTGGGGTGCTGAGATGGGTTGCGCTGAAAGTGCCACCCCGCACCGCGTATATTATACATGTACTATATAGGGTGAAGTTTGAGATTCGAACTTTCGTCACGGATTCATCCAATTTATGCGTACAAGTGACCGGTATGCGTATAGGATCCCGTGTAGGTGTGCCACTGGCCAATCCGTGACGAAAGTTCGAATCTCAAACTTCACCTATAGTATTATATGGTATTATATAGTGCACATAATAGCACCCTTGTTACACTGATAACTTCTGTTTCAAGCAAGCTAAAGGGTTGATTTTTGGCCTGCAGTTGGTCCAGTGTGCCTACTCAATGGCCCACATCACTCCGGCGTGACCGGTACTTGGGGTGCTGAGATGGGTTGCGCTGAAAGTGCCACCCCGCACCGCGTATATTATACATGTACTATATAGGGTGAAGTTTGAGATTCGAACTTTCGTCACGGATTCATCCAATTTATGCGTACAAGTGACCGGTATGCGTATAGGATCCCGTGTAGGTGTGCCACTGGCCAATCCGTGACGAAAGTTCGAATCTCAAACTTCACCTATAGTATTATATGGTATTATATAGTGCACATAATAGCACCCTTGTTACACTGATAACTTCTGTTTCAAGCAAGCTAAAGGGTTGATTTTTGGCCTGCAGTTGGTCCAGTGTGCCTACTCAATGGCCCACATCACTCCGGCGTGACCGGTACTTGGGGTGCTGAGATGGGTTGCGCTGAAAGTGCCACCCCGCACCGCGTATATTATACATGTACTATATAGGGTGAAGTTTGAGATTCGAACTTTCGTCACGGATTCATCCAATTTATGCGTACAAGTGACCGGTATGCGTATAGGATCCCGTGTAGGTGTGCCACTGGCCAATCCGTGACGAAAGTTCGAATCTCAAACTTCACCTATAGTATTATATGGTATTATATAGTGCACATAATAGCACCCTTGTTACACTGATAACTTCTGTTTCAAGCAAGCTAAAGGGTTGATTTTTGGCCTGCAGTTGGTCCAGTGTGCCTACTCAATGGCCCACATCACTCCGGCGTGACCGGTACTTGGGGTGCTGAGATGGGTTGCGCTGAAAGTGCCACCCCGCACCGCGTATATTATACATGTACTATATAGGGTGAAGTTTGAGATTCGAACTTTCGTCACGGATTCATCCAATTTATGCGTACAAGTGACCGGTATGCGTATAGGATCCCGTGTAGGTGTGCCACTGGCCAATCCGTGACGAAAGTTCGAATCTCAAACTTCACCTATAGTATTATATGGTATTATATAGTGCACATAATAGCACCCTTGTTACACTGATAACTTCTGTTTCAAGCAAGCTAAAGGGTTGATTTTTGGCCTGCAGTTGGTCCAGTGTGCCTACTCAATGNTTTTTACTCCGGATGTTGTTATCGCAATGCGCATACGCACTTGCATATTTAACGGGTCTTGCAGATTCTACGCTTGTTGTCAATAGTTTAATTGACTGGTTGGCTGAAGATAGTTCTTTGGTTAATTTCTGGATTATTAAGCGTGTCTTCCATTTAACAAATTGTTTAAACTCGTTAGGTTTGTGTTTTAGCATAAGTGATTTATAAACTAGTTTGCAATCTTTTGTATGTTCTGTTATTTTGTTAAGCATGTATTGCAGTGTGGTATAACTTATATCGTTATCCTTCAGATTATTTTTCCATTCAACGACTATGCTTTTGACAATGTTATGGTATTTTATTAAGTCTGCTTTATCTTTTTCATAAAGATTTGTTATATCTTTGAAAATGTAAAATTATATTTTCCTAACATCATATTAAATGTTCAATATATTGAATACCTCTTTCGAACCATGGTTTGATAAAGAAAGTCTTATTATCTTTTTTTTATATAAATAAATAATTCCAGATAATTTGTTTCTGTATTGGTAATTCATCTTTTTCCAAGGAGACACTGAGCCATCCACACAGAATGTTTTTCAAGAATTCTGATTTAATGCTTAGGTATTTTATTTCTTTTTCATGATGAGTTGATTTTTAAAATCAACATTCCCCCATAATTACTTAGTATATTGGTATATATTATTATCAGTTTTGAGTCTGGTTGAAATGCAAATCTTTTAACCGAACTGGCTTTGAGGGATTTTAAGAATACTTCAATATCTAACATTTTTAAACCACCATCGGCATATTCTTGTATGATTCGCTTTCTGACAATTTTATCTGGTTTTTCGTCCCACTTCTTGATTTTCTACTAATGATGCTGACATTGCTTTCTTGCTGATGCATTTCGATGTCTTTGTTAGATATGCTGAGATTACCGTAAACTAATTATTGTGTCTAAACGTTTTCTGATAAAGCCATATTTATTTTTCTTACAAATCACGTTTAATTCCTCGCGCGCGGGTTGTCTGTTGATGTTGATGTTTTAACCCGGATTTGTGTCTTTGAGCTAATTTCTTGGGTTATTATGTTCCAGCCATATCACAAAACGAGTCTCAAAGATAAAATAAACACAATCTCACACTGTATAGATAAAGACTATGTTATCATTATTAAAACAAAACTTCAGCGTGTAACGCGATACGCTCTGGTACGGGATTTATGTGTTACTTTTACCGCATGCGTGCAAATTTCCCGCGCTTAAATTGATCTTGATCATACATACACACAGATATCAGATTGACATCGATGCGGCTTCTAATAACAGCTTAAACAACTTCACATGCGATTTAATGAAGCTCTAGAGATTTTAAACAGTTCCTGATACAAGTGTAAAAGTCTCCCGAAAGTGAAAACAGATTGGTTTTCGATTGGTCGACCCCATTGGTCTGACGTTTATTGGATCCTGCGAGCCATTACGAGAGGTATTCGAAGAAATTAACTAATTAAAACCCTGATAAGTTCTAATTAAAACAATCAAACCGGTGAACGGCACGCGATTAATTGTACCGCTATATGTTAACGATGTCAGCGGGATACCATAACGTGATGAATATTCGCGAGTATAATAATATGCGTCGTGTTTCATAAACTTTCATGATACTTGTGCGTTTAAATAACGTCTTACGTGTATAAAATGGTGTTTTTTTCGTCAGACATGGTCTACATGTCTACGCTTCACGTTGTGAAGATTTGATCTAATTTTAATTTAATTCACTAGTTCAGCCTTGTGCCCAAGTCATAGGTTTTTGGCGTAAAAGACAACGACGCATGCGAGAGGCCGTAGGCAGAATGGCAGTGTACACAGTCTACTGGCACTACAATCCGTATACAAATCCAAGTAAATGCAAAAAAGAAAGCAGGTCAGGAGCGACTTAAGCGAAACTAACGAAGAAGTTATAGTTTATTGTTTCAGGGAACACCAACAAGTCTTTGAAAAAAAAGGTTTTCTATACAAGGATAATAGAAAGTCAAATGTTCTCTAAGTCCAGCAAAGAACGTTGCTATACTAACGGTTTGGTATCGGTCGATCCGCACAAGATGCGGGGGATCGGCCGAAGCGATCAACGACGTCGACGGCATGTCTTCTACGACAATAATGCAACCTTGGCGTTTGCACTGCGTTGCATCTAATTGTATGGCGTTCTCGGGGTGATCATACGCCATTCTAGCTGGGTCGCAATATGAACACATAGCCTCGGCAATTAGTTTGAGAATGTCCATAGTAGTCGCCGTAAAAGGTCGCCGCCTTCGGTGTTCTTGGGGTTTGGAACCCGTCTTGGTGCGTTCTCACGAGGACGTCCTGGATCGACATAGGAACGCAGGTAGAACGAACGTCCGGTGTGACGAAAGTTTACTATGATTCGCACTGTTACAGTTCGTTCTCTCGCGTTCGTATTAACAGGGCGCAAAATAAACACACCGCAAATATCTTGAGGACTACGAATGTCATCGAATGTGATTTTATCGCCCACAAACCAAATGAAACAGGACGCGATATCAGTAGAAACCAGTCCATAAAATACCGAGTCTCCTTTTGTTTTCTGTCTTTATTGCTATTACTTTGTTTGGCAATTAAGCTATAAATCTTACTTTTCGTGGGGAAGATCTAAACGTAACCGCAGCCGCGATTGAAGACAACTCGCATTCTTTCTTTATGCGTAGCTTGAATCATTTCTAGAATTATTCTTTGAAATCCAATAGNTTTTTCAGAAGAGACTTGATATGAAAGATGGCGTGAGTTCATTGAATAATACCGGGGGCACTTGCAGACGTGGTATTTAATGTAATAATTTCCGGATTTATGATGATAGAGTGCATAACAAGCACGTAAAGAAGCAGATTTATGAATGTTCTTTTATATGTATATTTTATTTTGGCGTAAATGGGTTTTGACATTGATTTCTTGCGATAATGATATGCAGCGGGAACAGTGACTGCCTATAGAATAGTAAAAATGTTCATGTTTTAGGGAATGCAAACTTATAAAAAAGAAAAAATGCATTTGCGAACGGTTTTAATTATTGTGTGTTATTATCACAATGATACATTTATACACAGAAACACATTATTATTAAATTTAGCCAACAAAAACGGTGCAGTCAAAGTTATTTCGATGGTGCGACATTCGCGGTTTGGCAATAAGAAGGAAATACGCATTATCAGCGCGCCACGTCTGCCTATTATTATATGACTGTGTAATGCTCAAATGAACATTGATAAAAAAAAATGACTGATTTTTGTGTGTGCTATTTTTCGAATAAATAGGGAATATAGACATTGGCATATTCGATCAAGTTTATGTTTTCCTTTATATTGTGTGCAAATACTAGTGCACTTTTTAACTGCCTTACCAACCGGTGAATTAATTCTAACTCGCGAGTAAGACAACCTCTAGAAAGAAAGCTTCTTTCCATAAATATTGCGCGGCTATGTTTATAAAAACGCATTTAATTAATGTGTGTGGCAATTTATATTTCAATAGTCGTCGCGCTGCACGATTCATTAAGACTCACTTATAATTGTACATGTTTAATAACTTCTTTACCTTAAGGGGGATGACAGAGTTTTGTTAATGAAGTTTTATTCATTTTTTTTTGTTGTGGCGTACATATGTGTTGTGAATCGTGTTTTGATGTTGTGTCGCACATTTTGGCAATTGGTTAAAATGAATGCTAGGTGATCACATTTATTGACAAGATAATAATACCATTTTTATATACATGTATATCTAATGCATCCCGTATTAAAAAATATAAAACAGGACAACATTTGCCGTTCAAAATAGAAACGTCAAATATTGAATTACGTGTAGATAAGTATTTCAATAGCAAGAGTAATTATTCCATTGTACGGTTGTGGTGTTCTTAATGTTTGCAACAATCAGGGACCCATACAAACATGTTTGTATAGGTCCCTGCAACAATAAACCAATATGTCTGTCTCCCTGTAGAGAGGTATCAAGTTATAAAACGGACCGGACATGGGCGATAATTGACGCGTATGAAAGAGTCAAATTAGCACAAATTGAGATTAATGTTGCATTTGGTGCAGTTTTACAGGATAAACGACAGAAAAGGCCAAACCAATATGTCGTAATTGTAGTTGTATATTAAAAATTAGTACTATCAATTAGCGTAATAACAATTTTGTACGGATAGGTGCAATTTCGGATGACAGCATCTGAACTGGCCACCGTTTCCGAACAGTATCTTGTTGCCCCCCGAGGACATAGCGAGCAGAATGGTGCACAACTTTATCGAAACCAACGCCCCTAGTTCTGGGCTTTTACGACAACTAAATGACCACGTGTCAACCAGGTCGCGGAGTTACGCGCCGCCATTTTGAATAAGGATGGACATTAACTGCATAGGTGTTCCGAAACTCGCATAAATTCCAGCATGTCCAACTGTGTTCACGCGCGGTTTGCATATGCGCAGTGTGGACGTACTAACCACGGAGTGTATGTAATCTAGAGTCCGTGTACTAACTAATTACTTCTTAAACGAACAACGTTTATAGTGCTAATATTGCTAATAACTATCAAAGTGTCATTTCATTTATTTAAGGTGATAACGAATCGAATTTAGGCCTTTGCCATTATGATTGACTTTCACTTCAAAATGAAACGCCTTGAAAACATTCCATTTGCGATGTCCGCAGATCAGAGCCGAGATTGATTCCGCCGGGTGAGCGGTGTAACGTAAAATATGCAAGACTCGTAAAAACCACAAGTTCCGGTTCCGGTCTTGTGAATTTTACGCGTAACTCCGTAAAAACTGCATATACGTATCTTCAAGATAGGGCAAATAAACTCATGTATACAATTGAAAATTCAGCGGCGACTAGTTTTTGGGGCTTTATTCTTTTCGGACATCCCGATGGACTTGCATATTGAACTGCAGATATTTGTTTTAGGAATTTTCGAGTTTCCGTCACACTGCAGTTTTGTCACATGTTAGTGTATGCATAAATTGGTTTTGTCTGTTTTAACATAAGTAATATAAAGCATGCACTGTTAAGGTGTGCTATTTTTCGTGTTAAAATGTGGCTTCCAGGCCGTAAAATATGCAAGTCAAGCTTCTTATGTGCTAAATATTTCCAACTGTTAATCTTATTCAACAATTAATGTTTATGTTCAATGTAATTAGAGGAGGTCATTGCGAAAAATAATAAACTGCAATGGCTTTAAGTTATTTTGCAATGAGCGAAACCTCATCTGAGCCAAATAAAAGATTCATCGATGTAAGAAAATAAACTGTCTCAGAATATTACAAAAGTCGAAGTTTTCTAGAAGACTTACGGTAAAAATAATTCTCTCTGAATGCATTTATTGTTTTCAAGAGATATTCAAACCTGGAAAATGTCATAAAAATTTTCCAGACATAAGAACAATGATAATGGAATCACTTAATTGTAAAATATCAACTGAACTTATTTTACCCTATGACACGTGGATTTCTCTTGATTTTAATTGATAGCGTTCGCATATGTGACATGAACACCAGATGAAAAACTGCCCTTTGGAATCAATGGTAGATCGATTTCAAACACAGTGAACTGTAGATTAATTTATTAATAATTAACACATTTTAATGTGTTAGGATAAAAAATAAATCTTTTCTGATCTTTTTAGTATATAAATACATGTACACGAAAATATGTGTGTTCATTCATGCTGATTATAAATTAATGCAACTTAATTATTGCCATTACTTTTTATTTCTTAACCAAAAATAATAATTACACAATATAAAAATCCATCTATAAAGCAAAGTCATATTTAGAGCAAGTTTTCAGTTTTGCTGAGAGATGACAGATGTGGAATAAAAATAAATTATATTTATTTATACAGCAGTACAGCAGTACTGCTCTGAAGCAGATAATTATGATTACAAATGACCGACTGTCGACTGTACTACCAATATAAGTAGGGGTCATTCTAGAGTGGTTAACAATCTTTCAAACAGACATGTCCAACATATGGTCGGAAAGATGCAGTAATGGGTCGAAAGTAACGGTAAATTAAGGAAAATTAGTTGCACATTGACGCTGGGTGGGATGAAAAGAAATCCCAATAACAGGATATTGTATCGTTTCGATCAAACGTGATTTTACAGCTCGAGCTGTTTAGCATTACTGGGTCGTTACAACGATGCTGATTGGTCGACTGGCAATCATTTTCGGCCAATGAAAAACATCCAATATGGCCTCTAGCACGTGCAATTATGATTATGCTGTAGTTCATTCATTATTTTCTGTAAGTTCACAACAATATTTCCGCATTCTGCTTCAACTGCTTTGAAACAGTTTTTAAAACGAATAATTATTTCGTCTGTGGTATATGTATATTTTGTTAAACATCAATTGAAGTATAATAATGGCAGAATTTAGCATGCGCAATAATGAGATTATATGCAAGTATTGTGTTTAATTCGCAGACGTTTATTACCATGGCCTCAAATAAAACAACTGGAAGTCTGCTTTATTTCTAGATTGTTGTTCTGCGATATTGTTATATTTATGTTGCAGGTAGGGACGTTTATCTGTTTGATGTATTTACAGTATCACGGATATTTATGCGAATATAAAAATAACGTGGGAACGCGGCTATGTTGTGAAAGAAATAAGTAACCGACTAACACATATTTTTTTTATTAATACGCATTATTGTACATTATCAAAACCGCGAATTACCGAACATGGCGTATTACCTCCGAACATGCGTCATGAGCGACAGTTCTATCTGCAGGTATAAGACTTCATTCTTGGTCAACAAACAACAACATCAAAGAAATAATCAATCACGCGTTTGCGAAATGGGTTGACATGAGTTCCTGCTGCCTTTTTGTACCTGGCTGCTAAGTACATGATGGATTGAGGGGTCAATTAAATAAATGGGCGTCTTAAGAGCATCATTTTTTACGCGTTTCGTTTTCGGGCTTTCAGTCAAAACGATACATCAAACTATTTAATTATGAGGCAGAATGTGCCAGAAACACGTGCTGTGAATTAATTTTAGTCTGTCCACGCGGATTACCTAAGAAAATAGCATATACAATTTGTAATGTGCTGAGAATGATAAGGTTGATGATTGCAGTGTTGGCTGTTGTTATAATGTAAGTGTAAATGATGGTTATACTGACGACTTTATATCAGACATGTACTAATTTTCTATGACGGACAACTACCTAAGTGCGTTCACATTCACAAATAAAATGCACAATTGCAAGGCACTTGGGTGTGGTAAAACATCGAAAGCTTTTGGTGTTGGACACTAAAAGCTTGGTTGGCAACAAAATGCGATACGACAGCGCTATATTTATTGTGTATGCACACATACTGTATATTTCTTGTAAGGACGGAGTCACCATTTTGGAGCTGTATCATTTGCGTATCGTGATAAGTACGCGATGTTTTTCCCACGCTTAAATGAAGAAAAATACTGAAGACGCAATAATAGTGTTATAGTACTCCGTAAACCTGGTCAATAAGGCGTGTCTTGGGAAACAGCAATTACGTAACAAATATCACAAGAATAACAAGACAAGGAGATATGGAAATTCATAATTGCACTGTAATTTTCCAGAGCCCGTCGTTATTGTCATGTCGACCGTTATTTAGTATCACTAATGTAGATAAATGGCGGCACAACGGAAATACTTGCATTTTCATAAATTACTGCACGAGCGGAAAATCTGTCACCATTATTTTACGCCACATTTCCCGATTCAACGGTCTGGATTGCTTTTCGAAATCATAAAACAATATTAAAAGGGGACAATTTCGTCTCGGAAATGACACAATAGCGAAATCCACACCATAAAAACGGGTTTGTTTTACGGCTTTCGGATTTGAAATCAGACTCCTGTCAAAAAGCGCTGAAACATCGCGGACAGTAAATATTAATAAAACCGTATCAATTACGGGCCGTTACGCGTTCTTTAATTGACTTGACTCTCTGCGCTTTTACTGCGTTAATTTGTTTCCAGAAAAAAGAATTACGAATATAGTACAATTCCGGAGACAATCCACTTCGCATTAACTTACGTCACAAAGCGGAAACTGCAAGAATTATGTCATTAATTTTAGTAAAACAACTTTTCAAAATGCCATTTGTTATTTATTGGTCAAAACGCATAATCCTCTCGATTTCGAAGATCCGATGAAAAGCAGAAGTGTATCAGGAATCCTGATGCCGTAATGCAAACAAAATGCCGTGAGGCAGTCCTCATTTTAAGACTAAGGTTCTACGACAATCGACAGTTATCAAAAAGGCAAAAAACGATTCTATGTTTAGCGTAGAGATAAATTATTGGATTCCTGGACTAGAAAATAAAACACACACGATTATTTTAGTAGGGACATGAATAATTAACAAGTAGGCTCCCAATATGAAGATGTTATGTGACAATTTTGCAAGTTAATATTTACTTTAACTAGTACCACTGCCATATATACAATGTGCAATTATTTCGACCGACTTTCAAATTAGGCTGTCCTGTTAGCGCAGTGGTTGGCACGCGGGCTTGACACTTAGGCGACTAGCTTCATTTCCCGCTCCCGGCGTATGTGAGCTTGGTTGGTGTTGCCTCCGGGTACTCCGTTTTCCTCTACAGCCCAAGACCTCCCCTAAATCGAAAAGCTTGAAAAAGTAGCTGGACATTGCAAGATAATTCCCTTTTTTCGAGAGTGTAGTACGTAAATTAGGTCGAAGTGCTGGCAAACACTCCGGTGCCTCAATAATGCAGCCTCAAGGGCCATAAGGAGCTTATTAACTTCGGAATACAGACACATTTTATGTCGTAGTGGTAGGTTTTGAAATATCATGGGGACTCCAAACTTAAAAATTCATTTTTAAAGGCTTATCGAGGGTCTCTTAATGCGAAAAACATTACATTATTAAATTAAAATGTTAACGCCCTTTCATACGCAACACTACCTTCTTATTCCGGCAGGTAATGGATGGACATGCTGAAAATTCTGGGATCATCTTAAAATTCAATAAACGATAAATGATAATTGTGTCTCCCGCACGTACACGCGTTTCACGTTTCACGTGCAGGCACTAGCACGAGAAACCCGAGTGTACGTCCGAAGAACTTCAAATGAAAGACCTGAGATGTAAAGTGTCTTTGCGGAAGGCGGAACCTAGTTATTTAGGCGACAACTGGCCGTTCTAAGAGCAGATGGTTGGCTGGTGTTTGTAAACTTGTCATGCTATTGTTTTAATTGGCGTATTGTATCCGCTCGTTTGTGTCCATTCACATAGTAAAAACGTTTGTCAAGATTGTTGTTTAGAGAGGAAACGCATAGTTTATTAGTGATGCATTTTCAGTGAAGTAAAAATATAGTTTAAATAATATATATCGATATTAATGAATATAAGGACTATATGTAAGTTAAATGAAAAAGTCCCTTTATTATTTGAACTTCTTTTATATGGGTTGATATCTTTTTATGATTGGTAAAAGTCGCCCGATGGCGGCATATAATTAATATCCAAACGTTATAATTATAGTGGTTACTTCATCGGCGTTTAAGCAAACTATTTTCCTAAACTTTTCTTCAAATTTCGCTTAAAATAATGTATTTTCTATATAATGTGCGTGCTATTTATGTTCTAATATTTCTGTTATAAATAAACATATTATTATTTGGTGGGCACTCCATCATAAAGTAAATGTCTATTGGGGTAAGTGGATAACATATATTATAAAAAAGAATAAATGTACGAAGATTCATTCGGCGATATATGAAAAAATATCAATTGCAACATGTGTTTAACATGATCTCTAATTTGATGAGAACATACTTTCACACAACCGTATAATTGTGTCTTTCATTGTGTAGACAGTTTCCAAGTGCAGACGCACTAAGAAGCCGACGCGAAATAGCATTTCCAGACGCACGTCGTAATATCGTCTTTATTCTTATTGTATTGATATAGCAAGAAATATCATGAAAATGCATCACGCTTCTGATGTCTAATGTAAATAGACGTCTGAAGAAACATTTAAAAGAACAGGTCGTTATTACACAATACAGAATAGATTGAAACGGTTTTGTTTCAATAACGTGTAAGTATGTTCAGTGCTGAAAATGGGACAATTATTGCAAAACCATTTACCCTACATACTTGCAATGTGTCAGCTACTCATACGCTAAAATTAGAAAAAATGCATAGTAATTTTGCAATCATCATTTAATACTATCCTAGCATTTCTGACACCAGTACTGTTAAAGCAACAAAAATACACATATATTTAGCATGTTCTAAAATTATGTTCTAACAACCAGTTTATTTGAATAACGCAGTTGGTTTGCGTCAAGGGGAATGTCAATGTGGCCTCTGTTCTTTTCCCTTGACTAACCATAGGCAACTATTATAATAGCCATCCCATCGAAGTTGTTAATGAATTTAATTATATAGGTTGTGTTTTTATAGCTATAAAGGAAATATAAATATATGTTTTGAGCATCTTATCGTTAAATCTTTAAATGCTTGGATTGTTGTGTAAATGCAGCCATTTTGACTTTAAACCTTAACTCATTTGTCAGTTATTTGATTCTTTCGCATCGCTTATTCTAAATTGTTCTTGTGAAGATTGTGGGTATACACAGTCAAAAGAAACCGAACGAATTCATCCGAAGTTCTGTAAGCGGGTATTGCGTGTAAGAAGTAAAGCCCCAGTCCCATATAGCCGGATCAACACATGTACAGACGGGGTTTACAGAGAACCCGATAGATTCCCATTATTAATTCAAGCATACGTGCGAATATTGAAGTATTGGTTCAATGGTGTACATAGTGATTACATAATATTATCTACAGTTTACAAATAAGCATTCGATGATAGTCAAAAGAGAATTAAAAAAACTGGATATCAAACTCCCCTTTTGAATCACTACTTTTTTGTATATGTTTTCGAAGATTGTAAATGTATCAATGAAAAATCTTTTCTTACAGAATTTAAAAATCTAGTATTTTATTGTTTCAAAAAGAATGGGTTCGGTCTTACAAAGTCCTGTTCTTTTTTGTATACAGAATATTAACTTAATTTTGACAATGAAATGTATTTAGACATAATACCTAGAATTTTTAGATTTTATTTTTCTTTACTTTAACTCTAAGTGCATCCTTTAAGAATTCAAACTTGGATGTTTGGTAGAAATCTCATTTTAAGAGAATAAATGTATTGTTTGTGCTGCGATAAAAGTGACATGTGTAACACAAATCATTTTATACCGACTTTTAACTGTGTCCGTATTTGAAAAAGTACTTAAAATCAAACTTTTAATCAAGTCAATCTGTATTTTAACTTTTAGAACTCTTGAAATCTTGTGAAGGGGAGAGTTTATCAAACTGTCATTGTGTATTAAAGAAGCTCTATGTATTCGACAATTTATTTAGAATTGTGTTGAGGGATCACAATAAGATGTTATGTTCATCTCTACTATTTGATTTTTATGAACTTTATGTCAATTGATTTAAACTATAACTGTGTGCATACGTATAGTGTGTAATCTTTATTCACAACAATGCGTCATCCTCACTATTTGTATTTCTATTCTTTACATAAATTGATTTGAACTTCATTTTTTGCATATATTTGATTTGTAATGAATATTCACCGTTATGCGTCAGTAACATTTTATCACATGATCTTCGTTGTAAAACAAGTTGTTGTTTTTTTCCTAACGAAGACGATGCACTGCGTGCAAGTATTAAAAAACTCTCTGTTCTGTTCTGTTCTGTTTTTAGCTACACACAAAACGTTTTAACCAGCCAGAATAGTGCAACAACAAAAACACCAAAACAAGAACTTTCAACTAACAATTACCATATACATCACTGGACAAGAACAATAGTAACACAACAACTTCTTATAATAATAATACAACGATCGCATCTCACCTACTACCAACACTACCACCATCACCACCACAAATACAACTACTGCAACAACAATACAAAGAAGAAGACCACTTTAAACCAACTCATCCATCACAATAATCACCAACAAATACTTATGGCGCTATGACAGTAAAGAAAGATTCCTGGGAAAATTCGGTTGGTGAATATGACATGTCTGCGAATTGATGCAACACCACAAGTCTTCTAATGTTGCGTAAATAAGATTGAATAGGTTTGGCAGATAGCCCTTAACGTGTTCGCGCCAAGTGCATGTTGGTAAATACTGTGGGAAAAGAGATATATGGGAATAACGGCAACAGATCTGTGGGAGTTTGAACAATTATATGTTTCAAAATAGTTTGGAGCCGACGGATTTATTCAACAAAATACGTCTGGCCAGGCTAAAGCACAGTTGGTAGAACGCTTGCCTATCAATTCGGATTTCGTGAGTTCGATTTCTAACCAGGCCTCTTAACCTGTGCGCGATCTGGTTATGTTGCCCCCTTCTACACCCATATCAAGAGTGCAGTTATTGCTATAAGTATGTGTACACTGGGAAATATCCAATCGTTTACGGCTTGCACGAATAAACAAGTATATGTTAACCGACAGTCGTTATCAAACTTAAATTCTGTGTAAGAGACGAAAACATTAGCCAATAAACAAGACAAACATAAGTACAGCGCATCGTTAGGTCGGAGAGCTGTAACCAAAGTTTACGAGTCGAATACGAATCCATAGTCAATATGTATACGGTACCCTAAGATTCCCATTTAATTTATGGCAGTATAAATGTGAATAGTATACGGCAGATGGGTGTGACGTCGTTACATCTCACATTGTAATAAGTATGAGAACAGAGAACTGAAAATAACTCTGAATGGGATCGCTTCCAGCCAGTATTCAGTCATCTGTGTTTCGTACCTAATATAATAATAATAAGGTGCATATTTGAGTATTCGTGACTCTCTAAACGCATACAAATATTTAATCAACGAGCGGTGTCAAAAAACTGAAACAAATTACGTGAACTAGAATTCTACGTTTGGTTCTGAATACCTTTTAGAACTATTTATGACAGGACATGTTCGGGTTTTACATAGTCATGAAATAATATATCGATTTGTTTTTCAACAAAATTGAGAATTATTTAAAGTCTTATATTCAATAGAATTATTAATCATTTCTGCTTTTTTTTCATTTTTAGTGTTTAATAAGTATTATTTGTCCACTGCCGACGACCCTTGCAATGCACTGTGTTCAAAGGATTCATATCTCAAGATAACGGTCATGCGAATCTTTATCATCACTCTCATTAGAATAATTAAATATCATTCTCTTTAAATATACCTTCCTATGTAAACGTATCTTTCAAACGATCAGTGCATAATTATGTTATTAAAAAAACTAAATGAAAGTAACTGAATTTAGAAATGTACATTAGAATTGCAAATAGTGTCATTAAAATCATCGATCAGATACAAGTGAATCGAAAAACACCCCGCGTGAATTTTATCCTCGTTTTCATTACGTATTATGTAATTAATCACTTGTCGGACTGTGCAGTGTGCGCTGACAGATCAGACATCAAGGCTAGCTGTGTATTTAATGCTTTACAAACGAGTTTAATCAATAATTAGCGTCATTTTATAGCATATGCATGTTTACATTTGCATCAATCTTCATTGACGGTTACAAATAATTATGTTCAGTGTCGATATATCGCCATATTTGAAATACACGTATATAGCTGCTGAGAATAAGGCGTTCGTCTTCTCTTCTTCTTATTATTCGTTTCCTTCTTCTTTCCGTTATGGTGTGATCGTTCTGTATGTGAATTGAGAATCACGTTTGATCCGCTTTAGGCAATAACGCTCAAATGCGTTAAAATTCCTTAAAAGAAACTTACTAATCAAAATTAAAGACTTATGTTGTGTTATACCAACAACAGTAATAACATTCTTTCAAAAGACAAAATACAGTAGTGCGTTCAGTTACAGCGAACGTTCGCTATAGTTTGCGAACGTTCGCGAACGTTTGAACGCTCGGTTCGCCGCGAACCGAAGCGAACCGAAGCGAACCCTCTCTGGAGGTAGTTCGCTATAGTTCGCTAGCGAAACCAAGATGGCGGACAAGTAAGTTGTTGTTGTTGTTGTTAAGTGTAACTTCGATATTTTTTCATTTTTTTGTAGTACATAAAATGAATTGAATTATAAACATAGTGTATTGTGTTTGTTAAGTACTTTCTGTGTTATGAGCGATTTCCTCCATCAAAATCGCAATCATTTCTCTGGGAGCCGCCATCTTGAAACGTTCGCGCCGAACTTATCGATCGATCGAATCGGAAACGGACGATCATTGGCGAACGTTCGCTGTTACTGAACGCACTAGCGGTATATCAAATCCATTCTGTGATACACGTGACCACGTGCACAAAAGTTAACGCCGTCCGACTAGAGGCATTTGCCAATTCTTGCAACCCCTCTGGGACTTAATTGATGCGATAAAGAGGGCCACATAGAACAGCCATGCTTTGCCAATTACCCTTATCTACCGGTAATAATAAACACTTATGATGGTAATTTTCTAACAAGTGGGTATTATAACTGATGAGGAAACAGGCTGGGTTTTGGAACACGTTCGTCGGGCGTTGCTTTTATATTTAGTGAGAAGCTCGCCCTTTTAAAATCCTTTCAAAATCTCAAACCTTATCAACTTTTATTATTTTATTAAACTACCATTAGTTCATTAACTGGGCCAGCTTTGTTTGTACCGGGGCAGGGGGTTTTACAAGTTTTTTTTTACAAAATTGTTGAGAACCGGATTACAACTAGTCTCATGCACGATGGCGTCACTCATTGCGCATGCGCAGAAAGCAAACAACGCAATGTCATCATCGCGCGATGTTTACAACAGAGAGCGCACCGCAAAGCTGCACGCGACCCTGTTCGAATATCCACAATCGCGTGGCAGTGTGGTTAGCGATCTATCGATACCTCGGTTTACCTCGTGCGTTTGAAATGATGCGTGTTATTGATGCGAGCGCACGTCTGTGCAGTGTTCAACAGACCATAGTTGTTTTGTCCGGAAAGTGGAGCGATTTGGGTTTGGTAAGTTTCTTTGATGTATTTATGATGTACTTACTTTCATCTACAACAGAAGTTGGAACGTGGATCTTCAGTTCTTTATATTGTTAATTTATTATACGAATAACGTGACCTTGGAAAAGGAGGAGGTTTGACTAAGAAATGTGTAAAAAAGGCGAAAACAGAAAAACGCAATATGGTCGTAAAGTGAAAAGTGAAGTGAAACCATTTATGTGTACGATGATACGAGCGATACGAACGCTATGAACGGTCAACAACTGTGACTGTATCAACAAAAGCCCTGCTGGAGCATATTGTTCACAAAGCATAGCTTTCACATGTGTGAAAAATATGATCGAAAACTTCACATATAGGATGTGAACTTTTAGAGCGTATTCGTCACATGGACCGTCTTATGATCAGACATGTTCATCAACTTATCGTTATATTATAAAAATGATGTGATTTCATCACTCATCAAACGAAGTTAAAAGTTTCACTTCAGTATAGCCGTAATATCATTTCTAAAAGTGCAAAAGTATTTCAAGATAATGAAAGTAACAATATGTCTATTGCTATGCAATATATGCGTTTACACGCAGCATTAATTTTCAGGAAAAGATTTACATTGATCTGTTTCTGAGAACAACTAAAGAAACATAACTAGCATCAAGTCTGCTTATGTAAGGTCTATGCATTATATATATTTACGTCTCACGTTTTTTTCATACGACAACATCTACTCATTAAAGGGATAGCTCACTTTTTCATTTGAGTCTCGTTTTGGGAAAACTGGGCTTAACACATGGGCGTAAAGTGTCGTCTCAGATTAGCCTGTGCAGTCCTCACAGGCTTATCAGGGACGACTCTTTCCGCCTAAACTGGATTTCCGGTAGAAGAGACTTCATTTAAATAAAAAATTTCATAACAGCGGAAAGTGTCGTCTCTGATTAGCCTTTGCGGACTGCACAGGCTAATCTGGAGTGACACTTTACGCAGATGCATTAAGCCCAGTTTTACAAGAACGACGTTCTGGTTTGACAGCAAACTGTGAGAAATGTGTAAACCTGTCATCACGGGGACAGATGGCGTTGAACCATAGTGATAGATACATTTACGGATGAATGTTTCAGTGTATTCGTTGGAACTATTTCCAATCGTGGCTCTCATGCACAATTCTTGCTTTCACAATTCATTTTTGCGCCTTAGAAAAATATCATCACATAATTTAAAGATATGAAACTAAGTATCATATAGTTTACATTTGTTTGAGGGGTGCGACCGCAATCAGTTGTTTATATGCAAAAAATAATTTCGTTCATTGGTTTCCATGCACAGACTTTGTTTTGCCAATCGTATTCTGCATAATCGTGAACAAACGATATCCTGTTATTCCCAGATATGTGAACAACGCGATTTGTGAACAACATGATCTGTGAAGAATATAATTTATGAAAAGTTACTTATTTACTTCTGTTCTTCTAGATCGCCGCTACACATGGAGTCTAGATGCAAGGATGAAACAGGAGGTCTTCTCTAGAGCCTCCATCTGTCCACGCAGCTTATCCTGCAGACTCACGGGTTCCGGCCATACATATTCCCTCAGGTAAAACACTCGCTCGATGTGTTTGCAATTGAGGTATGAATTGACAATGAACCAAGGGTTAAGTTACCATGACAAAACAAAAAGAGTCATGAGGTTCCAGGCTGCATGGCGGACTCTAACAAACCATGGTGCCATGCAAGACAGCTAAACACGACACACGTATTATTGTGAACAATATGATTGGCGAAAAGAATGATCGTACATGGCACTCTTTAAATGGGACATGTTCTCTTGAAGTAAAAAAAATTAAAACGTACACACTGTTAATGTGATCTACCGTTTTAAGGTATTGTCAATATCACAATTTGTTGCATCTGTTTTTTTTTTGCAGCCAACAGACGCCCGTCGTAGTGCGTGACTTGTGTTTATTTTGTGTTTATTTAAGGTGGTGGATCGATATGGAATGCCTTTATGTGGATCTATATCACCCATTAACGCCGCAGTTAAGGCTGGAATGGACATAATGAGTGTCTCTATAAGACATGGGAATGGAATTACAAGAATTCCAAACATGCGCGGAATTTACGATTAACACTTACTTAATTTCTGAGTCGGTATTATGCACGATGCTGTTTGTTTTACTCATTGGAAATCCAAATCGTTGAGAATTCACCTATAAATTTGTGAAACTCGTCAGTAAAAATGCATATGACACAGGCCCTTTAGTCAGTATTACCTGTAGTTTAACAACGTTGCCTTTGAATGCTGGGTTTATTTATGATCCTTCCGTGAAATTAACTCGTCATTAAAGACAAATTAAACAAATGTTCACATAACAAACAATGTGCGTTTTTAAAATGATATGCGTGGATGCATTTAATTATTAATATTAACTTTATGCACCGGAAAATGTATCTTTATTTGATTGCATCATTTAGTCATTCAACGTATTGTTTCTTATATTTTTTAATAATTTACTTGATAATGGTTTAATGTGTTTGTTTGTTTTTCCAACAAAAGTCTTGATACATGTACATGTATGTTATACTGATCTATATCTGCAATGTTTAAGTTTAATGTGCGTTTATACAAATGTGATACCATAATTATTTAAGTATATGTAATATGCCTTTCTTCGACGAATTTGAGAAGAATGCAAATATGGCGCGTGATTCAAGTTTCATCTCACAAGTTAGGCGTTTATTAAACATATCGGTAAATCAGTAGCTTTTATCGGACTCTTCAGGCCAAATATAGCAAAATGCAGAAACGTATTGCATATCACGAATAGTCAGAGGTTGTTTGTTCTGATTTGTGTTTTTAGTAGTTTTATTGTATTGCTGCGAACGCAGATCCATAGCTTAACTGCAACGCCGTTATCCTTTCCGACAAGTCAGGGTTGGTATATTTTGTAACCAATGCGACACTATTTTGGGGAGTTCTACAAATACGCAATAAGTTATTTTAACTGTACCTGTTACCGATGTCTTACTTTATCAAATAGATGATCTTCCAAAAAATAGGAAAATGTGGAAAAAAAATAGCATGGAATTTCAATATTCACCAAGACGTGCGTATGTTGTACTCTTTTTCCGCGCCACTTTGTATGATGTAATTCTCACGAAAACATGTAATTTGTTTGTATGAGCGGCGGATGTTTACACTAAGAAACGGTTTTTCAAATTCGAACATGAGAAGTCTTATGTCTAAATCAGGGTGACAGGTGTGCATCTAATGCACTCAATCCCACGTTGACATGTGTTACGCTTTTTAAATCGGAAACTTCGTATTTTGTTCGTTGCACTAAGCTACCCTTGTTGGCACTTTGTAAACAATTGCGCTGTACGTTATGACATCTCCGCATTGATTGCGAAACGCTATAAAACAACAAGTTTAAATGGTCTATCTGAGACTCAAATCAAGCAATTGTATTAATTCAATTATCAAGGTAAGGTTCTTAATCACATAAATGTTGATTGTTTTCCGTCCAGTCAATTTCTACCATTGGGTTACAAAACCAATATAGGTAAATGGGGTTGATTATTGGCAGGTAGGTTACACGATGACAAAAGTGTAAAAAAAGGCGGTATAATTATGTTACCAAGTCTGCTGACACAAATTTGTTTGTCGATAATACTTACGGAATTGTTTTTGTATCTTAACCTCTGTTTTTGTCTATAATAACGTCGCTGAACAAATGAAGCTTTTAGTACGCGATATTGACGTTGTATGCTTTTTGATACATTCACGTAAACTGAGCTGCAACACGTACTTAAATATATTAGGATTTCACTAAATGTGTGTACTCGTTGATACTTTTCATTCCATATGTAAAACAGGTTGAACAAAACAGTAATGGAATTATTTTATTGCATCTTAATGACCAAGGATGAATTTTCTGAGAACTTCTACAATAATCAAACCAGTTCGGAAGCAAGTTAACGTGGCGTTGGTAATTATGACCATAAACCGACAGTAAAAATTGCGTTGTTATTTCGTTGTTCAAGGTTTCAAAGAACTATAAAATGGATGTTTCCCTTCAAAAACTATTATCAAAATTCCAATCATTCGTCAATTTAACCGAGAAAATAAACACTCTTCGATAATATGAAAAAAAAATCTGTAAATTGTCGTCTGCTGCTTGTCGTCTGTTAAAAAAAGTAGTCCCAGGTGGAGACTACCTGTTACCAAAAAGATCCTTGAATTGTTTGGGAGTGCTCGTTTCCTGTCACAGATTTTCTGGCACTTTACTTCCGGTTCAGGGTCATTGTTCACAAAATCAAAATTCAGGTACAATGCAGGCAATACGATTTTTAGGTGAATACCCGTATGTCTGTCGCTATTTTGTAATAATGTCGTCAACACAATTTCAAAATTTAGATACGTTATGAAAAATTTCATTACAATTGCATTTGTGATTTTCAACATTTGAATACTGAGAATCGATACCATTTTATATCGAACTAAACATTGCATTAACAAAATTTGAATACAACGTGTAGAGATATTATCTGCATAGTATTGGATCGAACTCAAAGTCGCGCTCATGGAATTCTTGATAAAACCGGGATCCATTTAATATACGTTCTATAATGTACTTATTTTATAAACCTTTTATAATATACTTACAATATTTATATAAAACCTGCATATACGGACACCCAATTTGATTTTCATAATGAATTAAGCTAAACACTATTTTTTCTATTCAATGTAGATAAATTCCAAAAGATATGCACACATGCTTAGTTTAAAAGATTTATTAAATGAAATAGTCGTACACACCAATTCAAACGCAATGAAATTATTATAAAGTCATCGGAAAATTGCCCTGTTTGCTTCATTATGACAGTTTCTTAAATAAGCATAATTGTTTTATATTACATATTAATAATTTATATAATTGACACTCTCTTGTTGTTTCTCGGACACTCGTTCTGGTACGAAAAAGTATATCGCGTCAAATCACAACTTAACATCAAAGAAATAAGTGTAGAGAATATTGCATAAGTTATTTCTCAAAGAAGACATAATCATAAAAAAACGCGTGATTTATACGCACAATCACGCAAGTTCTGTAACAGTTACAGCGTTCGCTTCATAAATAACATTTTGTTCCCGATATTATCTTTTAATACGTGTAAATAATTTGATAAGCGTTTAAAAGGAAACAGATCACGCGAACAAAGAGCATGACCTGGACGCTTGTTAAAGAACGGAACCGTGACTCAATAATAACAGTCAAAAACGCACATTGGTCTTATTAATAAAACGACTTTACTGACAACTTAACAAATCGGTGATTATTTCTGAATTTAAACAAAATCCTCATGCGTTTGCTAATTGTGAAAGTTTCATTTCCAAAAATAATAATTATTTTCAAATTTAACACTTTGTTATCTAGTTATGTTACATTTTGTTACCAAATTGTTTTATTGCAGTAAGATATGATTACATGCGTGTTGTAACTAATAACCATTAGAAGTGATCAACTTATTAGAACGGCAACAAAATAATCTCTCCCCATCATTTAGTGTTGCTAATTCTCTGATTTCTGTCCTCACTATACACCGGCGAATATAAATATTTCATTACCGTAAGCAATTGTTGATAATAATGAAAATAGTGCCTCTAATCAGCGGCATCTGTAAACTAGCCGTGCTAAACGCGCGCGCGGCACGCACGTGCCTTTGTTAGAAATTTCGCGCGTCGATTGGCTGAATCTCTGGTCAGCTTCGCTCATTAATATGCAAACAGCTTCAGATGGTGAACGCGGATTGGCTGAGATGGAAATTGGACGGACAGGTTGCTGAAGCCAATGGGATAAGAACCAAGATCTAATTCGCCGGAGAGACGAAAACATTAATGGAAACACACCGACATTAGGAAATGTCGAAGAATACATTAGTACTCGGTTATAGCGAAACGCTACTTTACAATGTTGTAAGAATCATTCAGATTAATAATAAAATCGTAGGAAATTACAGGCAACATCAAAAACGTCGAATATTGATTTCACGGGCACCGGATAACAGACGAAACCATACCATACTGGCACCGCCTAAATTCCGGAAACACGACACTGGATAATACACGAAATCAATTGATACATATACAGATGATTACGTGCTTTTCAGCACGTTTTATAAACAACATGTGCACATCGTATGTGAAACGTTTAATATAGTACTTGAAGTTTGTGCTCAAATTGATATGGGTTGTCGATTCGCATTGTATCGATGTAAATTCGCACTTTTCCGTTAAATTCTACCTCTAAAAAGAAGTAATGCCTACATTGTCGAGCCCTCTTGCGGAAAGTTCGATATAGCAGTAACAGTGGTCTAGTATATGTGCGTCCGTGCTTTCGATCGAGTTTGACCGGACATGCCAACTGTAATTCATCATGAACTTTAATAAAACATTTTCACAAATGTTCACATTGCACACTTCAATATGTTGTATTAATGGAAAGGCATGCAAAGCTACTATGCGGTAATACCGTATGGAAACGCAAATAATATTACGTCAATTTCATTATATTTTTGACTGAAACGAAAGAGAAAATCGTCTCTGTGGTTACATCAACCAAAACGTACTAAATTCCGCCAAGAAAACTTACCTGAAACGGTACCTTCCACATCAACAGGTAAATCAGTGGCCACAATATCTACACCCGTCTTCTATGAAACAGCAGCACAACCATCATCAGCGTCATGAAAGAAGGCGCCCAGGAAACGGAAAGTTTCAGTCCCAAATGCGATTTTAATTTTAATATTAATTCAATCATAGCTTGTTATATATTATAATTATTATTGATGAATCCGTCGCTCTACAATAGCACGCATTCTACATCAGATATTGTAAGAACTAATACAATGTGTAACCTTTAATGCCTAGTTTTTATCACCCTTTTCAGAGGAGGGTCAAGGCATTTTTCATGCGTTTACACAGAGTGGTCAGGGCTGAAAGACGAGAAATAACATCCCATTCATTTAACAATCTAAAATCAAGAAATTCTTTAAATATTTACCATATCAGCAGAATCAAATATATTTTTAAACGTACGATACTTAAGTTCATTAGTCTCCACTATTATCCGGTGCCTACCATACGCATTATTCGGTGCCAGCAATCGACATATAAAATACTTGTTTTCCTAAAAACTAAAACGTCACTCATCATGACAATGATTTCACAAGAATTATGTTGCCGTTTTCACACGGAAACTAGCTCAGAAGTTTCAATTTCATTGTTTATATGGACCAATATCTGCATTTTACTTTCGTTTCCACATGTTTTGTGAATAAACTGCTGGGCTTTGTAGATTCCCACTGCAAATAGACGTTTATGTTACTGCGCACGAGTATAAAATTTCCTGAATGAATGTCTAAGTTGTTCCGTGGAATATTGGTTTGTGAAAAATGTTAACTTAAAGAAGATAATATGGAAAATAAAAGAACACACTTAACTCAAAGCAGTCAATATTTTCTGATATGATCCGGTGCCGTTTCGCGTATTAGCTGGAAACGCACATATGTTTCCGGTATTATCCGTATTGCTTAGGCACTGTGTAATTGGAAACTTCGATAGGAATAAAATAAAACGCTCCGAACAGTCATTCGATTTCGTGTATCGTTGATCAGAATGGTTAGCATTCGATACAAACGTTTCCAACTAATAGTGTAGATTAAAACAAATTTAGATTAAATTATGGAAGAACAGAAAATGGAAGTGCATATCGTTGTAATTGTATTGTTAATAGCATTGGATTCGAGTTGTCAGTGAGTTACGTATGCCGTTTACTAAATGTTATGTTTTTATGACTCCTGTTAAATCTCAAAGAGTGTCATTGATCTAATCTACAGTACAGTATGGGTTGAGTTGTAATCGATATTTTAATTATTCCAATTGTGGGCTACATTTCATTAACATATTTTTTTTATTCTTTCGTAGATTTGTGGCTTAGTTTTATTTTTATCACCGTTGGCTCAGATTGATTGTGGACGCCATTTTGTTCAGAGCAAGTCACGCGATCCGATTCTTTTCAGATATGAAAATATGATCATATTGGCCCGCCGGATACGAATAACGGCACGCTCGTCACGTCATTTTGTTAATCAGTATAGTAAAGATATGTAATATTTCATTTTACAAGGCTCATTCTTTCCTCGCAAGTAACCAACATACCAACTAAAATGATCATATGTCAAAGCGTGCTCTAGATATCGTTTGTGCGGAAAAATATAGTGTTACAATCCTGTGTGACTTTGACCTTTGACATGTTTAACCACAAATTAATATACAAGTACGTCACTCCACCCAAATAATCAGCTATCCAAACTTTTCTTCAAGAAGAGAATGGCAATTAACTGAATTCAAATATGGCTTACATTGAACCTTTAATCTCCGGAGAAAAATCGACTCTGAAGAACAATTAAACACCAGGACTTAATAAAAAAGCCTTAAATTATTGAAAAAAACAACTTGTGGTGATCATATCGTCGGTCAATTACTTCTATCGTATACAAACTTGAATTACTCCTACTAGCTTTAGGATGAATACATTATACCTTTGATAAAACGTTTAGGTACACGTGATCTTAACAAATATCCATACTAACAACTATATTGATATACATTGCAAACCAATTTACATTGCTTCTATTGGAACACCAATTATGACTGGTTTCCGTCAACATCATTCATGCCAATCTTCTATGATTCGACTTGTTGATTCATGGCTGCACTCCGAACAACACTTGACTAAGTATATCATAATAATTAATTTAATTTAAGTTTAATGTATTAATTGACATGTGAAAATAATAAGTTAGATAATGCACATGTACAATCTAATATGTATCCCCTATTCGGGTTACGGTAAAATACAATGCTTATATGCCACACAAAACACACAACTGTTGTTGTCATTCATGACCAGTTTCATGTGATTGTCTTAACATATATAACATGTTCATCATCACTGGAAATATGTGTTGTATTGTGAGATAGATTTATAATAATCAATTGGAAGTTAATTAAAATTTATTAATACTAATATTTATAACAATACCCGATCCGACCCGAATTAATTTTTCCAAACGAACAATACCCGAGCGATTAGCCATATGCTATCGAAAAGAAGAAATTGCATGTTCAAACATTTATTCCGGAGAATCACAAGGTTCTATTATTTTTCCCCATCGGTTTCTTACATACAAAATCGATATTCAATTTTCTTCCGTAAAATTCATGTTTGATCCGTCTGCAGATGATTACTCTACACGTACATATCTGACGTTATAATTCACAAATTAAAATGTTCGTTACAAAATGAATTGGACAAAATATATAGTTTTAATATATAAACCAATATGTTATAGTAGGGTCAATATACACTTTGACCCCCAAAAATTGCTACCAAAGATATTTTAACTGATCCTGGTAGGGTAGAAGATACTTTATAACATATCAAAAGTTTACCGAAATCGGACTTCCAGAAAGTAGTTTTTTTAAGATGGCCGCCAAGACGGCCGCCAAAACCTATTTATGATCATAACTATCCACTCCAATTTGATGATTTTGGTGTATATAACTAGGTTTTAGGGGGCAAAGAATACATTAACATCATCGGGCATAGTGTAAGTGCATTAAATTACTCAGAAATCCAACATTGCGTCCAAAATGACCACTGACACAATACGAAGGACAACAAGTCCATAACTATTGACTGAAAAGTAATGATTGTTATGTCAAAAACCATACTTTGATTAAATTGTTGATATCACTAAGACGTTGAATACTCATGAAATACAATGTATGACATTCAGCTGTCCATTATCACCTGATACACAATCACCTTTGTCAATAGAATTTTTCTCAGAGCGTTGCATTTCGGTGTCGTCCTCCTCCTCATCAGTACCGACCTCTTAAGAATTGTTTGAATGATCACAGTTTTCAGTTTGGCAAGGGCCACATACATGAGTGCAGGGAAGTCCATAGCGACTGCAGCTGCATCGAGAGGATAAACATCTACATAACAGTTACAATGGATGATTTTCAATAGTTCTTCAGGTGCAGCATTGTTTTGGGTCATTGTCATGTTTCCATCCCCATTCTGTCGGTTTCATATTATGTGCCATCCCCATCCATACCATGATTTGATAATATACGTGTTGGCTATGGAATACCGTTTCATGCGATGTTGGTGGAAGTGGCTCAGGAGTGACGAATATTTTGGCAGTAGCCACTTTTTGTGAACATGTTATGTCGCAGTGTTTGTAAGGAATCATTGTAACCAAACAGATCAACCATCAAGCAGTTTCCAAGATTTGATATATATTATATATATATATTTCCTCTTGAGACTTGTTTGGAAGGAGGAAGGCACTAGAACATGACTTCATGATAGGGACGGGTTTTATTTATTACCGAAAGACTGACTTTTTTTCCGATGCCGAGAATCCTTGAAGTTGAATCACAGCCGGAGTAAGCATGACCAAAGAGCAACTCATTGCACGCTCTGTCTCCTAAAAGTTCTTTCAAAAGGTTAATAGTATACGATTTTTGTTCTGTTGACTGTTTGTTTACGTCAGAGCGGAAGAAGATAGTCTTAGATAGTCTTAGATAGTCGTATTGTCCCTTCGGAGTAATGCAGGAGCAAGATCACCAAATATGTATCCCCACCCACCAACTGTGTGATGCTTTAACGGGATCGTTTCGCTGTTTCTTTAACAATATCAACGTCTGCATCCCATGGTGACAGAACGACCATTATATTCCTTTTTAGTCAGAGCTGTGCTGATCAGAGCAATCATGCCGGCCTTGTATTTGTCACGAGACAAAACAATCCTTCTTTTTGCATGAGCATTCTGTTTCTGTGGTGAAACTCACAATAGGGTTCACGTTTCTTCCTCGTCTCTGGCGTATGTTGTCTTTGATAGAAAGACCGTCTTCGTAACCATAGCACACCACCGTCGCTTGCCCGTAATGCCTTACAATGAAATCTGCATCAGACTCGGCTACTGCGTTATATGTGTTGCCATTTTCCATAGTAAACAATGGAGAAAATAGTCACCATCAAGCACGTACCGATCTGTTTCAGGAATACAGTTCATGACAGGCTCGCTTGATGCGTCTGCAGCATGATATCTAATAGCCTGAGCGAGTTTGGGCTATGTCTTTTCTCTTGAATGTGTAAGCAAAGGCCGAATTTCCATTGATATCTCTTACGCTCTTGTTACTAACCGTCTCAAATTCACGAACATTTACATCTGACCCAGCCACTATCACATTGACAATTCAAGATTAGGATCAGCTGTGTAGGGTGATCAAGCTAAAATCCTTGTCTGTATTTTATTTCGAGATCAGAAGCGTCATTTTTTATGTGCGCCTCGGTTGAGTCTTTGTGCTGTGGACTTGTTTATCCGGTCTGTGAAATCCTGCATCGCACTTTGTACTCGAATGATACAGGTGCAGATAGGGTTAAAAGGTTTTGCATTTCCTCGGTCATCTAACTTCCGCGAGTCACACTACCTGTGCTCTTTAGAGACCTCATCAATGTTTGCTCAATGACAAGATCGTTGCTTAGCCCAGCCAAGCACTGATTGCTCCTACGAACAACGTGAAAACAATCAACGAACTTTCGATAAACGTCTGGGTGAGTTTCCTCTAGGTTGCTAATTTACTACAGATAGTAATAAGCAGATCGCAGGTAATTGAAGTGCCCAGCTGCAGCAAAGACGGATAGCCAATCAGACACTGCCTCCAAATGCATCAGCCAACACCCAGTACCAACCGCCTTTATCAACATCCATGACAAGCTAACCATACGCATTCAGCCAAAATTGATTTCTCTTTGAGGTCTGGGCATGTTCATGTTTCTTCGTATCTGTAGCCGTCTCGAGTCGGATCAACATCTCAGAGCATGTAGTATCTGCTAGTGTCGTGTCGCCCTTAAGAAGTGGAAAGTAGAATTCCTCGGCTTGATCCAGCAGTATCTTAATCTCGGGATCTTCCTGGGTCATTTCGGCTATATGCTGGCTGTGAAGGCACTTTTCAACCAGAAAATGGCCCCGCAATGCCCTCTGGACAGCTTTTCCTGTCGTTTGGTGTATTTTCCCCATATGCAGTATCAAGCATGTTTTTGAGACCGGTGCCTTCCATGAGAGATCCTATGGCAACAACAAGTTCATAAGTGTATGAAAACACCCCAACATGAGTACAATGTTTTTCAGGCTACTTCTTTGTGGCGCATCAATGATGATTTCGACAGCCTTTCAATACAAGGGTTGGACAAACGTCACCATTTTTATGGGAAGTTTGTGCTTCATGGCAAGAATGCAAACAAGAATTTGTGTCTGCTATCTTCAATGCAAATTAAATGGTGTACTTTTCACCAAGGGCGGTAACTTTTTAAAACGTATAAGGCACAAACTAAGTCTCCAGCAGGACACGTATGCTTAGACACAAATGGAACAATATGCGCTGTCTGAAAAACTGATTTTGTACCAATGCAACACGTGGTGGGTTACTTTGAAATGCTTTGTCAATAAGGCTTGAGCCTCTTCAGACGACTAACACCAGGCTAAAGGTCTAGACCCATGTTAAGTCAAATTACACTGAAACGTGTGTAGCTTGGTAGTGCGATATTGAAAAAAATACTGGACGTACAGTACAATTGCTGACTTTCTCAATCATCACGTTTGATTCAGTAGTTATTCATTTGTGGTATTTGTCTATGCGTCCATTTGGACGCCATGTTGAATTTATACGTTGCGTAATAGACTTACATTATTATGCCCCCTTCTTCGAAGAAGAGGGGGTATATTGTTTTTGGCCTGTCTGTCTGTCATTGTACATGTATGTGTGTGTGTGTCCCAAAACTTCAACCCTGGTCATAATTCTTGCCATATTGAATAAAGCAACTTGATATTTGGCATGCATATGTATCTCATGGAGCTGCACATTTTGAATGGTGAAAGGTCAAGGTCAAGGTATTCCTTCAAGGTCAAAGGTCAAATATATGGGTCAAAATTGCTCAAAATTTGACAAACACATCAATTGTTTTTAATTATCTTATTGTGTTTTTTGCCCCCCCCCCCTGAAACCTAGGTAAAGACACCAAAATCATCAAATTTGAGTGGACACTTACATAGTTAGTATCATAAGTAGGTTTTGGTTCCCATCTTAAAAAAATGACCTCCAGCCCTACCAGGATCACTTAAAATACCTTTGTAGCAATGTTTTGGGGGTTGACATTTTTTTTCCATATATTGACCCAACTATTAAAACAAAACATGAACAACTATTAATAATCAAATTACAAAAACAGAATAACACGTTTGAGTCAATAGCGGTCTTGCGGTCATTGTGCTAGTGGTCATTTTGACCCAATTTTGAATTTCTCTGTAAAGTAAAAGACTAATATATTTTTTTATTATCTTAATGTGTTCTTTTCCTCCCGAAACCATGGGGGGGGGGNGGGGGGGGGCATGCGTATACGGGAGCTTACCGCGTTAAAGTGAGGTTAGCTGGAGCAAAACTTCAAAGATGGCGTCGTTTTCGTGTTTTTCGTGAAGGAACTGGTTTAAAAGAAGGTATTCCAAAATGTGTCACATCGAAGTCACATACATGTATCAGTATCTTTATGGTAAAACGCGTCAAATGTCATTGTATTAAATAAATAATTAATAGTTTAGTTTGCATAAAAAACATCCATCGATATGCATCTTCTGAGCAGGTGTCAGGTATTCCAAATTGCTCCATGTATTCCGAATCGCAATAATGGTAGTATTTGGTTACAGCAAACTTATAATGGTATCGAACCGGCTTTTCCCTTTTCTGTTTTTCATTACACTTATATTGCACTTATATGTGATTGTTTTGTGTGTTTAACTGGCGTGGTACTTCGACGTTATCTTTTTTGTTTGATTGGTGGGTTGTCATGTACCTTTCGCTTTCTAGAGCGGTACACACTTCGTTACGCCGTCTTTTTTAATCTTGGCATCCTCAACATCTATAACTGGCTTCTTGATATCTGGAAATAGTAAGCATAGTATTCCGTTTAGTAAGAATAGCATTCCCATTCTACATTTAAACTCATGTGGTCCACGAATGGGGCATGGTATCTCAGTCCTCCGCTAATTTTAAATTCCTAATAACATGTACTACAACGAAAGATGCAGTTATTTTCGCCCTTTAACCTTCATCATCTGAAAAGACAGTAAAAGAATGGTTAAAGTAAATTTTATATCAGAATAAGGTGCACACGTCATAAAATACATTTAATTAATTAAAATATTACTGAAATGGCTTATAAACATTCTATTATCTCGTACATCAGCCACCCCACAATCCATCTTCTTTAAAATAGGTGAATTGATTCAGTTGATCGGCAGGTTTTTTGTACAGCATTTTTATAATTCTACAGTAAAATTTGGAAGTTAGGTCCCAAACTGTGCTTAAGGGGAAGTTAGTTCCCAAAAGGGGGTTTAAACCGTTATCATTCGGCATTAAATTAATTAATAGACATAGAAACGTGTCGAGATAATAAAATAATCGTGATGTATGTTATAGTTTACTGTTAACATGTACAAATACTGTTTATTATGAGAGAAAATGATTTCCGTGGCATGGTTTAAAATTCATTTTTAAATGCAAACAGTAACATTGTTGCTACTTACATCAAAGAAATTAACTTGACATAATGAATAGATTTATTATCTGTTTAACTATCTGTGACAAGTTTGTTTTGTTATGTGATTCATTACGGTGATTTAGTAATTTATTTGCTGATACTATCACGCCTAATATTGGTTTATTCTGTCGGAATATAAATTGTTGAATAGTTTTCTGGTCATTATAAAGATATGTTAAAAACTTCCACCCGGTTTAAAATACAACCACTCTGTCAGTGTTTATATTTGCTATTGCAACGAGCCTATTAGAGAGGTATTGAATGTCCGTGAAACGCGCAGAACAGAAATATTTAAATTATGCATGGCGGTTGATGAAATGTATTCGCCGCTCCTAGTCAATACCAATAATTGTGACGAACAAATCATTCGCAAATTATTTTTGCATGGTTATATCGATATTGTGACAACATTTTAAAATGTGAACGTGGTACGCAAAAACAGTCGATTAGTAGGTATTCCTCCTGTATGTGCGTATTTTGTTACGCGAGAAACATTACAGTTATAAGTATATACTAACGAGTTTTGGAATTATTGTTGATCTTCTACTGGTTTCATCGATATTACCAGGTTTACCCTTCTTCCGTAAAACCTGTGTCCGTCCGTTTCTCAAAAGGTACTATATATACTTGAATGAATTTTAGCAAATTTATAAAGGGCAATGCGCTTATTATGCACGACCCTTTTCCTAGCACATACCAAATATAAGATCGCTGTTACTAAAAATTAGAACTTAAATTTTAATAGCTTGAATAGTAAATAAAAGATATAATCATGAAAATTTGTATTCGCATTCAGATATAAGTTTCCCATAGGTCCGTCTGTTTGTCGATTTCTCCCTTTGTAGATCCGTCCGTCCGTCTGTCAGTCTGCCAAAACTTTTAACAAACACACGAGGACAATGCATATAATGAAACTGGATCCATAGATTTCCCAGAAATTGCCTAAGATCATTGGATTAAACTTAGTATACGTATAAAGGGTAATGTGGAGACTATGCAAAACCGTTCCTTTTTCAGCAGATGTCAGGTTACTGTTCTATAAAAAGAACAATAACAAAGAACAAACGTAATATAGTAATTACCCAACAACTACAAAATATGTGCTCATGAAACTTTGTATACTTTTTTTTATCTATTTGTGTGTGTGTGTTTTGTCTGCCAACACCTTCTTCTGTTTACCTATTAAATCGAGTGTCCGTCGGCATAAATGAAATAACTTAAAAAGCGCATGAAATATGTCTATGGAATCAATTTGTCAATTCGACATTGTAAAGGTGATGAGAAAATTATTCGTAATCTTTCAGATGAACCTACAGATGTCACAACTCAGGTTAATGTTATTACAATTACACAAAATAATAAAAATTCTCGAAAGGTACTTAAGAAATAATCATAAAACTCGCTATAAAAATTAATATCAATCTCACGGTATATTATTCGCTACCTTTCTTCATCAGAGGCCAATCGTGTATTAAATAATAAAAACATCTTGATATTGCAATGCTAACATAATATTGACTTTCATTATGAAACATTACAAGTGTACAGATAAAAAGCATTTTTGAATGTGATGCACAATTTTTATTGATATGTGTATTCACCCGACCGAAGAGGGACTCTTGAAATATCATGAACAATACTTTCTTATGGGAAGGCATTATTTTGAAGTATTTATAATGTAATATTTCAACACACTGATATTACAACATTTAAATTTATGTCTCTAAACAATAGTTTATGTTGAAGAATTTATCAAACACTAAAAAAAATCCAAGTAGTCTACTGAATACAATTAAATACATATTAAATTTGCTGCAGAAATATTTTAATCGGGATTAAGATTAACGCGTACATGATGCACTGGCGTAGTTATAAGAGTGAACGAGGTAAAACCCAGCGTTCTATTTTACGGAGCAATTGCATTGCACAATTGACACACTTAAAATAAATATTCGTGGCGCTCTGAATTCAATTCATATTGTGCACTTCAATTGGTTTTAAAAATGCTTTCATATTTTGAATTGTGAAAGAAATATTCTTCATTTCAAAGGTACGTCGTTTATTGTCATAGGAAGTAATAATATTTAAAATGCAATCAAGTACATTTTTAAATGGGAGCATTGTTTCACACAGTAAACGTTTAATAAACTTCGTTTCAAATGTATTGTCAAACTAATAGTTATTCGGTTCTGATCTGTACGGAACGAATACAATAATACATATTAATATTGAAATATTTTCTAACTTGGGATCATTGGTTTGGAATGCCATAACAGAATTAAAAAATCACGAAGAACAAAACATTTCTTTACAAAGGATAAATGAAAGGCGTTCGAGTAAAGGCAATTATAAAGCATTTATTTCTGTCAAGGTTAAACTGTTTATTATTTAAAGTACGGCGCTCTACATGTATATGGACATATATTTGGATTTTGTCATGGACAGGATAGGTAATTATTCAAATGTCTATTTAATCTATATTTATATCATTTGTATATGTTGTACAATTGAATAAATTATATACTCAAAGTATTTTTTTTCCTACAGAATACAATCCGTTAATAAACGCTCATATGGTTCAATAAATTGATGATCCCAGAAATATATGTCACGCTGCAAACAGTGTCAAAGAGGGTTCAAGAAAAATACATCACTTCGATTAAACGCGGATAAATATTCGGCCGATAGAATAAAAAAAAGGAAAAAGAAAACTATTTTCTGCATGACAAATCAGTGGGCAGCCATTTTGCTGTATTAGCAAATGCTAGTTATAGTAACTTTAACATTAAATCAATCAATAAATGTTAAATGTGATCCGATTCGAGTTGGCTCCTGACTCAACAGGATTGTTTTCCCTGTTCGGTCTTCAATCAATAGTTTGTGCTCTGCAGCGGTATAACAACGATCTATGAATTATGCTGATTGTTCATCCTGGTGCTTCGTTAGAAATTCTTTGGTGTGAATTCAATTTAGATTATTATGCCCCTCTTCGAAGAAGATGGGGTATATTGTTTTGCACATGTCGGTAGGTCGGTCCGTCCGTCCGTCCACCAGATGGTTTCCGGATGATAACTCAAGAACGCTTAGGCCTAGGATCATGAAACTTTATAGGTACATTGATCATGACTGGCAGATGACCCCTATTGATTTTGAGGTCACTAGGTCAAAGGTCAAGGTCACAGTGACTAGAAATAGTAAAATGGTTTCCGGATGATAACTCAAGAACGCTTACGCCTAGGATCATGAAACTTCATAGGTACATTGATATTGACTGGCAGATGACCCATATTGATTTTCAGGTCACTAGGTCAAAGGTCAAGGTCGCAGTGACTCGAAATAGAAAAATGGTTTCCGGATGATAACTCAAGAACGTTTACGCATAGGATCATGAAACTTCATAGGTACATTGATCATGACTGGCAGATGACCCCTATTGATTTTCAGGTCACTAGGTCAAAGGTCAAGGTCACAGTGACCTGAAGCAGTAAAATGGTTTCCGGATGATAACTCAAGAACGCTTAGGCCTGGGATCACGAAACTTCATAGGGACATTGGTCATGACCGGCAGATGACCCCTATTGATTTTCAGGTCACTAGGTCAAAGGTCAAGGTCACAGTGACCTGAAGCAGTAAAATGGTTTCCGGATGATAACTCAAGAACGCTTACGCCTAGGATCATGAAACTTCATAGGGACATTGATCATGACTGGCAGATGACCCCTATTGATGTTCAGGTCACTAGGTCAAAGGTCACGGTCACGGTGACTCGACACAGTAAAATGGTTTCCGAATGATAACTCAAGAAAGCTTACGCCTAGGATCATGAAACTTCATAGGTTAATTGAACATGACTGGCAGGTGACCCCTATTAATTATCAGGTCACTAGGTCAAAGGTCAAGGTCACAGTGACTCGAAACAGTAAAATGGTTTCCTGATGATAACTCAAGAATAATTAGGCCTAGGATCATGAAACTTCATAGGTACATTGATCATGACTCGCAGATGACCCCTTTTCATTTTCAGGTCACTATGTCAAAGGTCAAGGTCACGGTGACTCGACACAGTCAAATGGTTTCCAGATGATTAGTCAACAATGCTTACACCTAGAATCATGAAACTTCATAGGAACATTGGTCATGACTGGCAGATGACCCCTATTGATTTTCAGGTCACTAGGTCAAAGGTCAAGGTCACAGAAACTCGAAACAGTTAAATTGTTTCAGGATGATAACTCAAGAATGCTTACGCCTAGGACCATGAAACTTCATAGGTACATTGATATTGACTGGCAGATGACCCCTATTGATTTTCAGGTCACTAGGTCAAAGGTTAAGGTCATAGTGACTCAAAACAGTTGAATTGTTTCCTGATGATAACTCAAGAATACTTAGGCCTATGATCATGAAACTTCATAGGTACATTGATCATGACTGGCAGATGACCCCTATTGATGTTCAAGTCACTAGGTCAAAGGTCAAGTTCACAGTGACAAAAAACATATTCACACAATGGCTGCCACTACAACTGACAGCCCATATGGGGGCATGCATGTTTTACAAACAGCCCTTGTTGTTTTTTCATTTGAAACGAACATACTTGTGTCATCTAGAATTTCCATAAATAATGTACTGAAGAGTATCCGGACATCAAAATTATTACGGATACAAAAGGAATTGATTACGTTGGATAAAATAGTTTGAAAAAGAAATGTTAACAGGAATATTTTCCTTAGAATGTCAATGGTAATAAATCTGATACACTACCTTTGACCATGTATTTCATAAAAAGAATGCAAGGATAGGTCATAATTTGCAGCTTCCAGTAGTATGAAGACTAATTAAGTACTGTCTCTACGCATTGTATTTCAGAATTTACTCAGCAAACTGTATTTCATTGTATTGTACTGAGCATTCGTTATCTTAGAGTAAGTATACTTGTTTATATATATCATCTTTCAAACAATATCTTGTATTGAAGGTTCTACCCTGCTTTATAAGTTGCTCAAACAAATATTTCATCGTCATTGCTTAAAAATATTTGTCTTGAACATGTTTTTATGAAACTTAGCAGGCTGCCAAAAACACTTGATCAAATGCAAGTGTACTTGCCAAAATGACCTTGCCGATCTTACTTAATTCAAACGAGACAATATAGAGTAAAGAGTTGTGTTTGAATATCAACTGCTTATAGAAAATCTGCTGTCAGTTCTCTCGCTTGATACAGAATTGCGTATGACTGTACATTTGTATAACTTCTTCCCGTGATCTTCACTGTGTATGGCATTTTTATCAAACAAAGATACAAGGGACTATCACTAGCGTAGAGGGTAGTTGCATAGACATTTCAAATGAACGGACACATACACGTGAAATTAACAGTATTTTGTTATCATTTTCTAGATAGACTAGAATATATTAAAAAAATTAGAGTAAACGCTTATACTTTCCAGTAAAATGTTTAGATTATTTTGTTTGAGAAATTGTGAATAGTACAGTTCATTTTTCAAATGTGAGGAACAAAGCTTGTTATCTATTTATATTGAAAAGCATGAAACGTGTTTATTGTTGTTTAGCGTTGTATTATTAAAGGGCTTTCAGTTACTTATCAGGACTAAATCTTCTTAATAAAGATACAGTATTACTGGAAAGTGCAACATGTGTAAAGTCTCGATAGGTTCGTTCAAATCACTTTATTTTAACCTCAAAATCAGCTTACTTTTTTTAAACAACAAAACAATATTGGCATAGACAAAATCACAGCCGATAAATGATGAAGTTCCATTTTGTTTTTCAGTTTGACTGTTTTGAAATAGAATAAGTTAAACTATAAGCCCTTCATTTAAACAAGTGTTTGCAGTTATAGACACTTACTTATTCCTGTTGTCAGCTGTTTTATAAAATACAAATTATATTTTGCCAATGTTTTCAAAACAAAGAAAGCTCTGTTTTGAATTGATATGTTACTATGGTTAGTTTAAGGATAGCGCTAACTATTTCAAATTATGATCTAAATACACATTTTTGATTGCTTCTTTCATGGACATGGTTTAACATTCATGATGACATGCAAACACATGCATTGTTCTTATGAACATTATAAAAATTGTCATGACATGATAAAAGTTATAGGTTAATAATCATGTTAAGGATTAATGAAAACTTAGTGTAAGTACATGTAATTAAAACAATAAGCGATTAATGACAGTGATTGAATAATTTATTTGCAGATACGATCATGCCTTTATTTATATAGTTTTAATGGTGTCGTAATATGAACAGTTAAATGGCGCCCATTTGATGCTTTGCATCCATACCTTTCTTGTCTACAAATGTAGTGTTTATTTGTTGTTGATTTTGAAAAGATTTATTTACTAGTCTTGCAATATTTCCAATGTTATTACCAAAATAAGTTTATAATTTGACACTAATTTTATTCTCTTCTAATATATATTAATGTAAATAATAATCTCTTACTTAATTCCCAAAACAGATAATCTTAATCGGCAAAAATACAATCTTACATTTTTCGGAACTAAATCTAGGTAAATCACATATTCAAGATTTGACTTTAATGTTCTATAAATGTCTAACATTGAACTATCTTCTAGTGTACGGTACCAATTTTGTTTATATGAATCTATAATTCTGGATTTAAAAATGGGTAAAAAAAAATAATCATGAACGCTGTTAAAGACATAACTGAACGCGTTATAATCCAATAATTTCTTGATGTTATAAATCCAATTTCGTCAGCCTATTTTGGGCAATACTGTTTGAATGCTTTATTGTTATTGTTTGTCGACACGGGCATTTAATTTGGTGTAAAAGAATAATTAACATGTCAACCCCTTAATCAATCAAAGCGCTGAAGGCACTGGAGTTGTTCGCTATTGAATAATTTAAGACGCAACTCATTTTTCAAAATTAATCGCAAGTTTTAAATCAACACAAGCCATTCACATTTATAAAGAGTGTGTCTTAACGCACGGGTCGAGATGTGTGTGCACTTTGTATCATCCTATTTATTTTATAGAGATAACTTAGACAAAATAACAACAACATGGCCCTTTTTTGACGTTCAGAAAGCATAGAAAGTATGATGAAAATGGTAATGAAAATTGAATATAAAGACGATTTGCAATCACCATCATATAACATGGATATTGTTGCAATATCGAATACCTATCTTACTAAGAATATAATTTCATTATGAAAATTCCCTGTACAAAACATTAGAGTTTTGACACCATATACAAATTCTAAATATACAATAACATAATTGATGAAAATAAATCTGCGAGCAATACTTTTTACTCACGAATTAGGTAGTCATAAAGACAGCCCTGTTGATAATAATAATAATACAATAGTACATAATGAGACCAAAACACATCGGGTCATTATAAAGCGAACAGCATCGCCTCTGACCAGACTGCGCAAATACACAGGTTGGGCTTAAGATACGCTGGCCGAAACGCATAAGACCCATGACGCGGCTATGAAAGTGTAATTTAAATGTGTCGAAAGAAAACTGCGTGTAAATCAAATATTAAAATACGATATATTTCGATGGTGAAGAAATACACTCATAATAAGGCATGTGAGGACACATATGATGTGCACTCCCGTAGTATATTTTTTTATCTACTTACACTAATGTGTGGTACTCCCGTAGTATAATTTTTATCTACTTACACTAATGTGTGGTACTCCCGTAGTATAATTTTTATCTACTTACACTAATGTGTGGCTTGACAATGATAACACACATTTCATGCGGTGAATATGCGACTAACAAGTTAACAAACACAATAGTTAAACTTTTGTTTTCAATTTAATTATTTAAAAACGTAAATTGCAAACTTTATTTCAAAGTCTAGCGATTATATAGCATTTGTTGTTGTCTATAGTATACCTGTTGTAATTAATGAACTCATGCTCAACGTTTTATTAATTGAGAACTGTGAATGTAAACAATGTTGGCACCCGTGAATACAAAAGATCTGTTGAGAACAAAAGAATGTTTCCCAGGCATATCAAATGTAACCCCGATGTAGCAGCATGCACTATGAACGAGGTTACACAACATCCCACTATACTTGTTTATCAGCATCTATTAATACAACCTCCGCGCAGAGATTTGACTGGAACCTACGGTGACACTAAGGTGACATCTGCTGTCCAAATAAATAAAAGACAGGAAAACAGAAATTTTGTTTTCCGCTCCAAATAAAAAAGACAGGAAAACAGATATTGTGTTTTCTGCTCCAAAAACAAATAAAAAAGACGGGAAAACAGAAATTCTGTTTTCCGCTCCAAAAAAAGAAAAGACAGGCAAACAGAAATTGTGTTTTCCGTTCCAAAAAAACAAAAGACAGGAAAACAGAAATTGTTTTTCTGCTCCAAAATTAAAAAAGACAGGAAAACAGAAATTGTGTTTTCCTGTCTTTTTTTTTTGAGCGGAAAACACAATCGCTGTATTGTGCGCACAAGATAATCGGCCAATCACAGACGCGGATTATATGGAGTGAACAAGATACTATCTTGTTCCCTCAAATTAATCAGCCAATGAGAACGTCCTAAAGGCAAGGNGCGCTACTACTACTACTAGTAGTAGTAGTAGTAGTAGTAGTAGTAGTAGTAGTAGTATTTCTGTTTTCCTGTCTTTTTATTATAGGAGCAGAAAACACAATTTCTGTTTTCCTGTTTTCCTGTCTTTTTTTTTTGGAACGGAAAACACAATTTCTGTTTTCCTGTCTTTTCTCTTTTTTTGGAGCGGAAGACACAATTTCTGTTTTCCCGTCTTTTTTATTTGTTTTTAGAGCAGAAAACACAATTTCTGTTTTCCTGTCTTTTTATTTTTTGGAGCGGAAAACACAATTTCTGTTTTCCCGTCCTTTTTTTAATTTGGACAGCAGATGTCACCTTAGTGTCACCGTAGGAACCAGCATAGCTGGATCAAAGTTGTATGTGAGAGCATGGAGCGACAACTCTGCATGGAGATTGCTATTAATAGCCTCAAACGGCATATGCGGCGGTTATCGTTCTTAGCGTAGCTTAGGCATACCGATTTTCAGCGCGAAGTACTAACTTTAGCTGTTCGCAAGCAAACAACTAAAAACTGGAGTGTAGTTTGTATACAGGGCATTACGACTGCCAATATGTTAGTGCAACCGAGCGACAGATCACTTTGATGAAATATACCGCTTTCGTATTATCTGTTAATTTTATGTTTAACAAACAAACAGTGATTTACTACACATGATTTCCAGTCATTTCTACTTAAATTGATAATGAGAGGCTTAAAATTATAACTTAGAATTGGGAAAAGGAATCGCTGAGTAGGCTGTATTTACTCATAACTCATACATACCTTCATCGTTCATGTTCGCAGTTGTTATTGCTCAAATTGCGCTTTACGGTTCGTAAGATGTATATACTTATGTATGGATATATCTTTCCTTAAAAATGTGCATACGTGTTAAGATCAGAAATTATATTGTATCAAGATCCGCTTATTAACGTAAATGCACATAATGCTTCTTAGGCACTGTAAGAAGTATGTTCATATTATAGTGGCCATTATGTAGTTTCCTAAATGTTACAATATGCGTGTACTTAATGATCAGTTATTATATTGTTTTCCAGATCCAGTATAACATAAGACGCTTGATATTTTAGAGACACAATGGCTTCTTTAAACAGGTAAGATTGCAGAAATGATTCGGAGGTGACATAAGTATATGGACATGTATACTCTGGTACACCCATAGTTTGTGAGGTTCTCTTGCCCCTTTGACTAGATTATTATTGTTTAATCTCTTAAAAATATCTCAAGAGTATCGAAGATTGTTATTAGCAATGAAAACAATTGTTGTATGACCGTGAATGTCGATATTTACGTAAGACACGATTGTGTTGTTGGTACGAAAAACGTCAGCTAGTGACTATATTGATAGCCACTCACTTCAATGTTTATCATGTTTTTCGATTAGTATTAAAAACCGCTCGCCTCGTTTTCTTTTTACATCTGTATGATAAATGCATGATGATTTCAGTGAACAGACTGTGAAATTGGTCATTGTCATTGCAAGCTATGAAAGGGCTTTGTTTAACGGGTTTGTCAACGGGTCTTAAAAAAACATGTTCATATATTTACATGCGCACAGTGTCATGTAATTATGACTTAACAATGACGATGAACATGGTGAACTTTAAAGATCGCCTTTCGGTCGTCGCCGTGCGCAATGCGTCTTCTGCAAACGTTCATTAAAATATAGGTTCACCTTTACCGCTTTACCGCTAGGCACATCGTAATGAAACTTCAAAGGAATATTCTTATTATAACTGTCATTGGTTTTGGTTAAAACGTTCCGGATTTCTGCCTAAATGTGAAAATGAAAACTTAAAAATGAAAAATAATTTCTGAAGCGGCAGGTCCTCTACAACGTGTTTTCAAATCACGTCCATGGGGTCGAAACTGACCACGTTCCAAAGGCCACATTTTTTATATAGACTTATATAGGAATATAACTTTAAAAAAATTACTCTGAGCCACAATTCCGAATGCGTGAATAATTGGTTTATAACATTGAAGAAAAGCCCTTCACGCACTTATGCTAATTCACATCATGCCAATAATCGAAACAGACCAAATACACATACAGTTAAACTTCAGCTGCACCAGCAGGAGAGACAACCCTTATTATACAATATGGTCCTTTATTTATGGCAAGGAACCAATTGCAAAACAGTGAGACAGAAAAAAGGCACCAGACCAGACACATACGTACATAACTAACGCAAAAACATTAATACAAACTGGGTTCACCGTTTTAGAAAGTTCGATGCAAACGCACTGGGGGTAAAACCGGTTTTAAGGAGACCCAAACCGCACACTTGGCCCAGAATTATTCATTTAACATGTAGATGTACATACAAATTACCCTCATAGCATCACATTTCAAATTTATTAGCAATACAAGCGAATACATTTCAATTTAATTACTATTTAACTGCTCATTAGTAATATACAAACCAGAACACCAGAACCGTAACTTTCTTAGCCACGATGAAATAAAACCAAAACGAGAATCAACTATATCTCGTCTTTATTTATAAGCCTAAGAGACATAGCATCATATAGTTTTTACATTCAGATCATCGTCGTGCAATACAAGAAGAAGCCACAATAAGGTTGTAAAAGGCCAAATTAAAAAGCTTGGTAAGATCGCCGTGGCGTAGTGGATATGGTGTCCGCCTAGCGATCGGGAGGTCACGGGTGCGATCCCTACAGTGGGAGCGTTCTTAAGGTCTCCCCCAAATACACCAAGTACTGGTTCTAGTCCCAGGAAACGGATTCGAGAGCGTTTCAAATAAACCTTAGGCTTTCGATGCAATCGAGCTAAAATAAAAAGGTTTAAAGTGAGACTATACGATTTTGTCAAATATTTATTATTATTTTTTTATAAATGTGTGAAAAACTTATTATACATATATTTCAATATAAATCAAAATAAAAGTTAAGAAGAACATGTGTCGAAAAATGCGAAATAAGCCAAATATTTAAATCGGAAATGGCTGTACAGCCCAATTCGCCAGCATATATATCATGTATGTACAATGTGAATCTAAATTTAGCTTTAGTGCAGATTCGTTCATACGACACATAGACACAATTTTGGTTTCCTAACACATACGAGTAAAAGTGTCGTCATCGGCTTTAACCAGCGCAAACTTGTCTATGCCGAATTTTAAGAAATTCGTCTTCAATGTATAATTTTTCTTGCCTATTGTGTGTTATTGTAACATATTTTTATCAATATATTAAAATTTGACACATATAAAAATCGTATAGTCTCTCTTTAAACTAAAACGCTTGGTTGTGTGTGTCTATTTTCATCCACATACACTAGTAAACGTTAAAATAAGTTAACTGTTTCAAGTACATAAAATTATTACAGCCAGTTAACAGTAAAATATAATGTCACTGGATCTCCTTTACAATTAACCTTTTTCATCGAAGCAGAACTTTTCCTTGGTCAAGACTCATTTTAGCACAAGAAAAAATATTGAGAAGGTGTTTTCAGTCATGTGATTGTTTGGATTGTATTTGATAACATAATATCCTGAGAAAAGGTTATGTGAAACTGTTGCCAAGGTACCATGTAAAAAAACATCGATGTATTTAAGTTCTTTTGAAACATTTTTTTATATCTCAAATGCAAATTGTGTATATAAAAGTTATTAGTTGTCTTTATAAGAAATGTTTGATAACCTTAATTACTATTTCAGGAGTTTACTTCGATTTTCATCTTCGGTATGTATCCTCAAGTGCCCTATTTCGACCCCTCTAAGCAGTATGTTGAAGTTTTTTGCTCAAAATAGGTATTAAGGTAATTAATTTTGTTATTTCATAACACATTTACCTTTTATTTACACATTTTAAATTCAATTGATTGTGTTATCAACCAAAATTCGTGTGAAAAGTCTACTGTAACGGCGGTCATCTTGTTGAGAGTGCCCTAAAACGACGCCTCTGATTGGTTACCTGATTTCAATGTTAACATCACTAATGTGGAGACTGAATGCACGAAACATTAACTCATGATCATTGTACTTAAATGTTTATCACTGTTAAAGCAACCTGGATCTGAAATTAATGAAACCAATTGAGGTTTTGAATTTTGAGATCTCATACTCTCTGGCAGTGGTTTTTTAATAGGGGCCCCTGACATAAGCTGTGTTTATGGAAGACGGTGAAAAGCACCTTTACTTTTTTGTGGAACCTACAAATAGTAATAAGTAAATGAAAATAAGTAATAAACATAGCATGCAATTACCAACATAAACACTTGCTACATGTAGTTAAAATTGTATTACAGCATAACCAAAAAAATTACCGGATTTCAAATCAAAGTTAACGCGTACACCTTTTTCATACTGAAAATTAATCTTTTTATATGATGTTTTGTCTAATGGCAATCACGTGACTTATGAATGAAAATAGTGCACTTTTGCAGACGAAACCGATGCATTTTCCCACTGTCTTATTTACAAAGAAAATTGGGTGTAAAGTATTAAAACGAATTGCATTTAGTAAAATACATAAAAATACATCAATTGCAAACCAATCAACCATATCTTACCTTTAAACCAGCTATTTTCCACATGACAAACAACAACTATAGTAAAGTGTGCGTAGTGTACCATGTGCTATTGTATGACGTCAACGTATGTCACTTATGTATCAAACAGAGGCAAAACACAAATGGCGTCGAATTAGGTTAGCGTCGTTTCGGGACACTCGACGAGATATGTATATACTACGATATTCCACCAGTGACATAGAATACTTCTAATTATTATTATTATTATAATTATTATTATTATAATTATTATTATTATTATTATTATTATTATTATTATTATTATTATTATTATTATTATTATTATTATTANTAGTAGTAGTAGTAGTAGTAGTAGTAGTGGTTGCGGTAGCGGTAGCGGTAGCGGTAGCGGTAGCAGTAGCAGTAGCAGCAGCAGCAGCAGTAGCAGTAGCAGTAGCAGTATTAAGTCATTAAATCTAAAATCCATCCGCCCTTACACAACTTACAAAAAAAGACAATTTAGAAACCAAGAGATGTTTATGTAAACGGATGGGTTCAGTCAACTCGTCTAAAGTATGTAATATTCATATATAATTTAGTAGAAATAAGTTACTGACAAATCATTATATTGAAAAACAATCTGACACTACGCTAATTTACGCCGTATGTAAATTCTGAATATCTCTGAAGTTCTCACTATTAATTATTCTAACCAGATACCACGAGGTTATTTGTTAAACGGTTAAAACGTTTATCCATGTCAATTAAACAAATAGAAAATATGCACTTTGAAGTCCACAGCATTTAAATAGTTTCATGTATCATTAGGCACATTGCAGTTGTTGGATGTGTTTCGACATAGAGGTGTATAATTGATTTATAACCCGAAAAAAACACAAAGTAGGTGACCTTCATACTTCAATGAAGATGTTTATTGATTTGTATTTACAACACTTGTTACAATGGAATGAACTTAAATATCAATACGTATAAAAGACAGCTTAATTCATGACACTATACTGGTATAGAACAGAACATCGGATTCTTCGTCTGATGAGGCATGTGAATCCGACTTCCGATCTACACGAGCAAAAGAGTTGAAAACAAAAGTATATAGACGCGAGACAAAAGGTACGATGCTGTAAATAAAAGTGGCAATTCTGATATATATAAGAATGGTATAAGTATTTGAAACAGTCTGAAAACAAAGTAGGTGAACTACATACTTCAATGAAGATGTGTATTGATTTGTTTTGAAAACAATTGTTTTAATGGAATGAACTTAAATAACTAAAGTATAAAATAAAGCTTGCTTTATGAAACTCTGTTCCGGTGTAGACAAGACAGATTATTTGTCTGGTGAGAGACTTGATGATGCACCTATGTCGACATCTAAATACCAATCTACACAAATAAAAGAGCTGAAACAAAATATACGTAGACTTGAGGAAGACGTTGAACAACAGGTATGATGCTGTAAATAAAACTGACTGATCTTATATCGATTAGTATTTTATAAGTATGTGTAATAGTCTGCAAATGAGAAACGGGAATCACTATAAACACGAACACATGAACACATGTGAACTCGATTATGATTATAAAAGTATTTAAATTTAGAACTAAAAGAAAAATTTCGGTAAAGAGGTAGGAGTAACCATTTTTCCGAAACACTTTGACAAGCACATGTTAGAATTCTTGAAAATTATTCGGGACGCCAATACCATCGTGTGTGCTTCCTTATACAACGTCTTTAAATCGTTATCATTTATCGGACTTATTAATTGAACTGTACTCCAGAAACTAGTTCTTGACACGACGAAGAAGGATTATGAAGATATCGTCAGAAAACTAAAGGATGATTTATCGGCATCTCTCACACGGTATATATACATGTATACATTAATGATTCTTCACATATCACTAGTAAACATGTGTGCAAAATAGGGTGTGTATCTTAAACATAATTTATGCTACATGTACCTTGTTTGAACATTATTCAACTTAGATAGGTGACATATTTTGGGTGGAGCCTGATGATTTGACTATAGTTTGAACAATTCACACATTTTATTTCAATACAAATGGGTTATGATGGCCTTATATCCAGTGCCTTATACTACTTGAACAAAATACTTTATAGTTAATTAATTGTGCTCTTATTGATGCGAAGGTTTTATTTATATCCTCCCTCTTTGGTAATTTATCTTAATATTATATGCAATTCCTAATAGTACGTTATTAATGCTTATTTTCATTATAAATTTCGTAAATAATCGTGCATATATTCGTAGGAATAACACAAGGGGCAACGGGTCAGTGTCACATGGTTTCGAGACCTGTAAAAGTTACATTTTAATTGTAATGCTTTCGTGTTAACATTACAAACATTGAACAAGACGATACTCACTAGCGGTAGTTGTTACTAGTAAAATTCTTCATAGTTTGTCATTCATACTAAAATTTACATTCTTAAAAACAGTTGGTTGTTACGGCGATTTACAACGCTTTCTGGGCACTTGTTTCTTAGGCGACACATACAAGACGTTGTAATTCTATTGGAAAAAATGAAAATGTACGATGATTCAAACTGTTCACAGGTATTGTAAACATGGATCTGTTTATAAATATAAATTACCAATTTGCGATTCAGTGAACGAACACATGCAAAACCAGACGACATAAGACAAGAGCTCGAACAATCAGAACATATACTTGGTAAACATATTGATGAGCTCATAAAGGAATGTGAACAGGCGAAAACTAAAGTACGACAACTGGAGAATTACTTGAAGTAAGTTTGTGTTTTATTGTGTTATTTTTTGCTGTTTGAAGATAGCACAATAACTAATATTGGAACATTTCTATCATATATTTATAGTGATTATATATTATTTTTGATTTTAGATTCTGCTTAAAACCGGAAGAGAAAGAACGATTGCAGAAAGAGTAAGACCAACATAAAATACATATCATATAATTTGCTTTTGTCAAACACATTTGGCCAGTTACTAGAACCCCACAAGTAATACTTATCCAAACCTGAATATAAAGTGTTGTCGTTACTTAATTTCAATTGAAGAATGATTATCTTCCAGGTTGACACGTAAAAAGGAAGAAGTCCGACAGCTAACTCAGTACAGAAAAGTGATGGAAAAGAGACTTGGGTAAATCGCATTAACATTTATTTTATATTTTATTTTAATAATGCGTCACAATAGTCCAAACATAAATGGATGCAGTACACTAGACGCAATTTACGCAAGAATCTAAGTAGACGTTAGACCATCAATAAATTATAAATAGTTATAAAATATTGTATTATGTTAACAAGGTACATAGACTATATTCCGTAAGTTCAAACATGCAACTCGATATCCATATCAAAACAATAATTAACAAATATAATTCTCTGTTTTTGAATTTGTTTTAGGGTTCTTAACACCACAATTCGGATGCTAAAGCAAGATTCTCCTAAAACAGACGATTACAAGTAAGCTGGTTGTTATGTTTTTAAAATATTTGTACATGTAAGATAAGTATTGAAAGAAAATTACTATTGTGCAAAAGCATAAGCATAAAGCACGAGCATGATAAACTTCGTGTTATTTAACACTTGCCCAATAATCTTTATATCAAAGCGTTTTCGTTAGTTGATTACCTGGTTATAAACCCGAAACAAAGTATAGAGAGGAGTACTGAATTAACGACGGCGATTTGGCCGGCCGTCTGACTCTCCGTTTTACAAAACTTACAACATTCAAACGTGCTTTCATTTTATTAAATTAATTAGACTTTGTTAAAAACTTTATTAAGCGATGTCCACCCTTGAACTCAAAATTTCTCAACATGATTTTGACTAAAATGAAGTTATAAGCTAAATTAACTTTACTTATTTTTTTCCTCTTAAACCAAAAGGATAGCGTATTATTTTGGTGTGTAACCTGGTACTGTGGTCGTTCAAATCGCTCTTTAAACAATGCATGTCCCTGTGATCAAAACTAGCCACTCCCGGGGTCAAACGGTTTATTGAGCCACATAGAGCAACACAACTTATCATCTAAAACAAGGATGCCCATGGTTCGTGATATGTGTTATGTAATAGATCGTCTTAACTCTATAGTCAAAACTTGTCACGTCACGACACTAAAGACTACTCGATACGCAAACTGTGCGTGTTGTATATGTTTGACGAAAAGATGTCTGCGTATTTGACACTGTGTTTACTTCAAACTGTGTTTACAGCATTACTCTTAAGAAACTTTTTGAAGAAGAAGCCAAATTGAAGACTGAATCTGAGATTATGGAAGTGCAGCTTCAGAAGTTAGCAACTGTAACTGATGCACACAGTGAAACGAAAATACGATTTTCAAGAGCAACTGGTGCACAAAGTGAAACGGTAAATAAGATTTTTAAGAGCAATCGGTGGTAATCTTAATCGTTGAAATTATGAACATTTAAGTATACATACATTTGGCTTTAAACGTATAGTATAGTGTATAGTGTATTAATAAATACAAAGTGCATTTAAGTTATACATACTTAACCTCACTTTGTTGTCATAACAATAATTTACATATTAACTTATAGAAATTATTAATTGAACTTTGTTTCCTTTTAAATTTAGGTTGAAAAACACTCAAACAATTTAAGCACTGAATTGTTGCCTTTGAAAATACTGAATTTTGTAGTGTGCACATAACTTTTGTGTCAATATAACTTTGGTGTTCAACAGTTGTTGTAGTGGTACATATATTTTATCATTCTCAACGATATTTTCCCATTTCATCCTTATCCCTACCCTCCGCACCATCATCATCATCATCATCATCATCATCATCATCGTCATCATACACAACAACACCATACTACCATCACCGCCTGTACGTCAATCGTCGTCATCATGATTGTATCGTCATAACAATCTTAACCATATTATTATCATATTATCACCGTTATCATCATATAATACTCAATATATATACATAATCATTATGAGATTACTATTCTAATGTTTCAAAGCAAAAATTCAGAATCACACATGATGATTTACCATAATGTTATTTTCAAAATAGACTTCGGTTTTCTTAAACAAATATTGTCACGTACAAGTTAAGCTTGGCCTCATTCAGACAGACCTAGTCAACGTTTATGATAATATCGTACACTCAACGCGTTGAAGACACTGCCGCTGTGTGTAAATAGTGGGCATTGCAGTACCGTTTTTTGGTGTCAGTCCAACTATTAACCCCCAAAGAGCGACCAAAGTGCGTTGAATTAGTTCATTTATATATGAAACGAAAAACACTTTGGTTGTGTCGTGTTAATCCTTTTTTCGTCAGTTTCATTGTCGTCATCATAGTCGTCGTCATCATCATCATCGTCGTTTCACATTATAATACTACGATAAAATCTGTATGACGAAGATGATGGAGATAATGGCGGTGATGGTAGTATGGTGTTGTTGTTGATGATGATAAAACAACTTGATGGTGCGGATATTGAACTATGTCGATAACTGTTGCCATGATAAAAAAACAAAACAAACGATATTCATAGCGTACATAATGTTCTTAAAAACGTGAGCTTATATGTGAATAGTTGGCTGATAATAAGCCTAACGCGCTATTAGCAGTTAGGGGAGGTAATCGCTAACAGTAGTTAAATTTTACCTGATCTATATTTAGCCTTACATTCTAAATGACCACCTGTGCTGCACGCAAATACCACGTAACTATGACGTATCATAGTGCAATATTTTAATTGTTCATAAACATACTCTTCCGGGACAAGTATACATCTTTTTTAGCTGTCATATTTAGAATCCGTTCAGTATTCTTCAATTTAAGTAGTTTAACACATTTTTCACATTGAATGTTAATTAATGAATACATGTAGTTGACAAACTGAAATCTCTGAAAAATGATTCAACAGCACCAATGTGATCGGTTCATCGTAGTTATTTTATGCCAGGCCACATATTCTGGTAATTTTAAAACTAGTTAATCGTAATACATCGACTTTCTCCGAAATGTTCCGTAAGATTTTGAATTATTTTAAGAAACCCGCGCTCACCCACCTACTAGTACACGTCATCGGTTATTATGACCCCAACACATGCTTTGAGTACAATAACGTATACAATAAATGTAATAGTTTACTAAATTGAATAATGGGTCAATTGTTGTGTGCCCGTTTAAACAAAACGTGGCATATTATAATATGGGAACACTCGTGAACCGGAAGGGCGGATCGTGGATGGGATGCGGGTTTCCGGTGGCGCCTTAGAGAACGATGTCCGCTCAATAACTCAAACAGTTTAAATCGGATCTTCATAAAACCTGATAATAATGCGTGTGTACATAATTTATCGACCAAATTCGATAACCAGACTGATCGTATGAAGCATTTTAAGATTTTGGTTCTTGACAATAACGAATGGTGAAACTAACACTTTCGTCGTTCTAACTAGAATGGTTCAAATCAAATCGTAAATAAACTTGGTGAAGATTTTGTTGGGCATAATATATCGACCAAGTTACATGAAAATCTTAAAACTTTAAGCACTTCTGAATCACTGCGGGGAATCACGTGATCACAAAAGTACATCGTACGCATTAAAAGGGCGGAACAAGCTCTCGCTTAATGACGAAAATCAAGGTATTCTCATATTTTATAATATCAAAATAAATGCCAACTATGCGCAAAGTACCCGCTTAGTCGCCTTATGTACTCCGGTAATTGTCGTTTTTCTTAGATTTCTGTTGTTTTCTTAAACATTCAGGAACAATAAACAATGTAAATCGTACATCGTCTGAACACACTTTATTTTGATGCGTTTGCTATTTAAGATGACAAACAACGCAGAAAATACAACATTTTTTGCTTTATAACATGATAATAATATGTCGAACAAGGTTTTGCACGTTGTGTAAGCTTTTTAAGATCTGTGGCGAGGAATTTGGAAAAGAGTACATCGTCTGAACGGTTTTTGTTTGAGTACATCGTCTGAACGGTTTTGAGTACATCATCTGAACTGCTTCTGTTTTCACTTTTAATGTGATGTTTATCATAAAAAGTGTTACTTGAACGTCTCCGGAAACGTATGTTGCGCGTTAAATCCTCGCTCGGGTGCTTAAATTTCTAGCAGACCAATAATTTCTGCAAATTAAACGTTTAAGTAACAAGGACATATTCTCGCTCTTTCTTCTATCTGGACGTCCACTGAGGNCCTTGAATTAAAAAAAATGGGCTCATTACTATGTTCTGCGCTGTTACTTAAACATTTAAAATCGGATCATCATTAAACTTAGCGATAATGCTTGTGGGCATATATTTTCGGCCAAATTCGATAAACAGCCAGATTACATGATAAGACTTCTGAATTTTAGCCCTTGAATCATAAAATGGAAACAAAACCTTGTCTTCCTTTTAACTGAATCTAGTTTTAATCGTATCATCATCAAACTTGGTTGGATGTGGGCTTAACACAAGTATAATAACCAGCCAGATTATGGTCCTTGAATGATCTTTAATTCAATTTTAGTACAATTAGTATTGCCAAGCAGAGCAGTTTTGAAACTTATACTTGTTTCTAACTAAAATGGTTTCACGGCTATTTAAACAGTTTAAGATTGGCTTGTATAAATTAAACTATTACTGTTTAGATAATTTGCACAAAAATGATATGTTTAATGTGAATTGAATAAAAGAGAATGTTTTTTTTATAAGTTAGTTATATAGTACACTGAATCTCGATATGACATTGGGCGATGATTTCAATTTTGTAATAAAATATTATCGTATTATGTAAATATTATTTAGGCACATGAGGAATTGATTGCAAGAACCGAAGACGCCTTCACGTCCATGAAGAATAATGACGTCCTTGCTACACATGGAGCAGAGAAAGGCCCATTTAAAGACAGGTCATGCTTACAAACTCGTGTTCTTTTAACCAAGAACCGCATTTCAGGCGCATATGACCCACGTAATGATGTTCACGTAGTTGCTGCTATACATATTGGTGCTCCATTCACTGAACTTGCATTTTCCATGACATCAAACCCATTGCATATCGAAACTTTGAATTGGAATGGAGGTATTTCGAATAAAGGTAACATGCACGATTACTATATTTGCAATAAAGTTATTATTGAAGAAAGGTAAATGGTGTTGTTGTCAAGTTTAATATTAACCGTTAAAGCATGAACATGTATTAAATATGATCTGTTTCTGATTACTATTTGGTACAGAAAAAACCAATGTTTTGATGAAGGCTGATGGTAAAACCTTTGAGGCATTCGGTGGCGAAGCAGAAAAAAGGTACTCAAACCTGGTTTCCAATTTTATTCACAAAGAACGGTTTCTGTTTAGAGACTTCATGATGCAGTTATGCAGTAGAGAGGTATATTCAATTTACCGTGTTTTGTTTTACATGTAATTTTCATTTTCATGACAAAATAATTGGTTATGTTAAATCATAATAATACTGGAATAAAGCAAAGAAAACGATTTAATACGTGATCATATTAATAGAAACAGCATGAACCCGTCCCCCAAATTCTTTATATAAGTTTTAACAGTACAATTTATACTACCACGATACTCGTATTCTATCAATTTCCATGAAGCAGTATATTCACGTTTAGTTTTACTAAATGCATACATGTCTTACGAAAAAGTAATCCTAATACGTTTTGCAAAATAATTCAAAACTTGGCGATCGAAGTTGGTATTGCTCTTGAGTGTATATCAAAGGATCGGTTAGACGAATTTATGCCCACACAGCATGTAGAGTATTCATGAAATTATTTCTACAAATCACCTCTCTTTACATCTGATAAATGTTGGATATTTGTCCGATTCTTGCATAATTATTATTAGTACCTGTATGCATCTTGAATAGCTCAGTCCGTCATTGAGAAGTTCGAGAGGTTTAACAAAATAAAAATGCATGTTTTTGCTTAAAATGATAGAAACCTATTGGAGAAGATACAAATCTGGCGGATGCAGATGGAAAAACACTTAATGCATTACAAGTGGTTGCAACAACAATAAGAAAAATAAAATCCAAATCCATAGCTCGTCTTAAACGAAAATTGGAAGATAGTCGCTTCGATGACAAAGACATATACTGGGTATTAACTTTTCCACCCGGCCATGACAGTACGGAGGCATTTATGATAATGGCAGCCATACAGGTAAATCTTAACAATCAAACAATCTGATTTTATTTGTTTATTTTCAAAAACAAAATCAGTATAGTATAACCACATGGATTTTCTTTCATAAATTGAAGTATGCCAATCGTTCGGTCTGGGCGGGCTCAGGTAAAACTGGCAGTTAACTATTCAAGAACGATTTAAGCTTATTGGGTACAATTTTATTATTGACACCTCATATCGAGACTTTACTGTACGGATTTATCGGGGTTTTTTAAGGATAGGAAACTATCCAGGCATATTAATCTAACTAATGTAACCTAGAATATATAGATGTCACAAAATTTGACCTAACGTAGGATTTCAAACGGAGTAAGTAGATTTCAGTAAGAGGTCACCCCTTCATTAAATAGAAAACAACAGTTTTCGTTTAGCTAAGTAACGAATCGAGCTGTGAAAAAGAACGTTTTTGTTATTTGCATTCACAGAATGTTTTCGCGGTAAGTAAATACATATTTCATCGCATGCCTCTTTCAATTACTGTTGAATAGTGAATAATATGTATTATTATTATTATTACTTTTATTAACGTATTGAATATTCGCAAATAGAATTTTGTTAGTTCTGAAATGCAAAAAAAAAGAGTATATTGTTGTTGTTGTAAGGCCGGAATAGACAGAAATCATCTGAGCGTTGTAATGGAAACAGAGGCAATCGTTTGTTTCTTTCCACAATTTGACATACGAATGCAAGAAAACCGGATTTCAACGGTAGCTCCCGACACACGTCACATTGTGTGTGACGCTGGAGGTAAAACCATGTTTCATTGATTCGTTACCACCTATGTAATTGCAGACCTGCTTATTTTGAGTTTGCATTTAAATGTGCCAGTTTTATCCACCAGACACATTCATTTTCAACGACATAACTTATCTGATTTTGTTTCAGCTGAAAAGGTCGGATTTGCAGTCATTGAGGTGTCTTCACAATATAAAATCAATCTGGTACAGGCAGAATTCATCAGTGGCTGTAGCGGGCAAATGATCAATAGAGCCTTTGAAAATCTACTAGACTCATTGGCAGGTATATACAATTTACGATTTAAACCTTTAAAATGCACGTTCATATTATCTCTGGTATTATGTATTATCATTATAATTAGAGAAAAATTAATGGTATCTTTACAGTCGGAATTGACATAAGTTTTTGCCTTTTTGTGATGTCAATTCAGGATTTGAAATAATGAAGTTGCTAAAGGAAAATTATTTGAACGAGTTCAATGAAATTGTTGAACATATCGAAAGAAGAAAGAAGGAGACAATATTACCGGGAGAACGTTGGGTTACTTTGAAACTTCCGATGATGTTTTCCACGAAAGTTCAAGAACGCTGTGGAAGAAGTTTAAGGGAACAACTTCAAAATTCTGAATACAAGGATGACGTATCAGTTGATGGTCATACGCTGTTGGTCAGTAAAACGATTTTCGAAAATCTGTTAAATGAGCCCCTTCAGAAAATAAGTGAGTGTCTGTCCGCCGTATCATCAAGCATGGGATGCAGTTCCATCTTCACAGTCGGTGAATTTTCCGAAACGCCATATTTCCAAGATGCATTGCGAAAGGCCTTCCCGCAAATGCGGATCACTAGTGATGGTGGAGAAAATGCAATCCTCAAAGGTGCAGTTTTGTTCGGACATTTCGTTTGTGAAAAGATTGATTAGTGAGTACGAAACTGACCCAGTGTGTGCGAAACGATTATGTGAATTAAAGACCACCAGTGGAACAAAAAATACAGCAACCACGATTAAAGTATACTGAAATTAAGGATATAAATAATTGATAGAATTACTGTTAAACGATTTGATTGTTTTACGATTGTTGACTTTTACATGAGCTTTTATAATTATGCTTTGGATCGATACAAAATACGGGTTTGTTATGGGATGGAGAAACAGGTTAATCTTTAACCGCCATATGTTCGCCTGTCATGATGAATCTGTTGAACGTACTCCTTTCCGTAACCTTCGAAGTTTAATACTTTCCCTGATTGCTATCCAATCGAAACTTGAACCACAATTTAAAAATTGAACTTATAAATTAAAAAATGTTAACGACCCTCGATCCTTAACCTCGCATATATGCTTGTGGTATACCACTGTCGTGAATAGTTTTCTATGTTTCCATTACATTCATATGAAAATGCGAAAGTTAGTGCAAATAACCTGTTTTGTTTAGGCAGTGTGACCCGAGAGAATGTTGTAGTTAATAGGCTTGTTTAAATCATATAATATTTTTTTATTCATTGTATTACCTTGTGAAACGTTACATATAGCCACAGTGTTTAAGTCTTACATGATGATTTTTACGTATATAGTGCATTTAAGCAGTAAGACCAGTATGCGTTAATCAATTAAAAATGTTTCTGTTTTTTTTTATCGATTTTATATACCAACACATTTATTTTTGCACCTTAATTCATTTTCTGCAGAGAGACACTATGGAGGATTAAGTGTTAGCCTGCAGACCTATCTAGGGATGTCATATATAAATACATGTGCATCGGTGTTATATAATTTTATCGCATGCTATGCCTTGTTTCAATGTAATACAGACATTAAGTATTTTTTATATTACACATGTGTAATACAACATTTTAAAGCGTTTTAATTGGCTACAGAATCAATAACTAACCAATCGCATGGCTTTATTTTGGTGAAATGACGTCGTCAACATCAAATGACGTCACAATAGTAAACAACTTTTAGATCTATCAGCATTTGTTTGGTCAATTAAGATGTATTTTATTTAGTTTAAAAGCATGTGATAAAAAAGATCTGACACTCGTTTTCATATCATACCATATTTTATTAAACTCGTCCAGGATTTTCGTTATTAAGCTCGCAAAAGGCTCGCTTACTTACAAAATTCCTGAATTCGTTTAATAAAATATGGTATGATATGGCAACTCATGTCAGATCCTATATGTATGATGTATGTGTTGTGTTAAAATAATTTTATCTATAAAACTAAGCTCTCAATTCACGCGTATTTAACTTGACCTCATAATTGCATATTTTTCATTACTCTTGGTAATAACTAATGATGTTAAGGTTCAGTGGTTCCAATACAGAATAATGCACAGGATGCTCGAAATTGTCTTTTAAATAAACTTAAAATTACTGATGATCCATTATGTTTAATTTGCAAACAAAGTAAGGAAAATTTAGAAAATTTATTCTGGAAATGTCAGATATCTATTGCAATAATTTTGACGAGATGTTTACAGGACAATCTTGTCCTTTCATTAATAAGACAATTTTTCTACTTGGATATTCAACAAAGTCTGCTAGAGCGGTAAATAATGTTATTTTGTTTATTAAGCTATACTTATACAAGTCTAAAATAAATTTCAAAAACATAATTAAGAATCCTTTGACTGATTGAAAATTGTTTAATGCTTTTGTCTCACAAACTTAGTATTTTAAATTTGATTTTAGTTTGAGGTTGTACAACTTTTGAAAAATAACTACGTATACCATACCGTTTGTTATCTCAAATGGAATTAAATGTAGGACCTATGTGTCATAGAGCATAGTTTTATGTATCTAGTATTGTTTTTCTATGCCTTATTTATATCTGTTATTACAATTTATACATACTTGTATTGTGTTTACATAGTGGAAAATGTTTTTTCTTTCTTTTTTATATATCTTAAATGTTTTCCAACACATTATTGCATGAAACTGTTTTATACTTATAGTGGTTTACTGATTTAGTGATGTAACAATTTCCTGTAGTGTAAAACAATGACGACTTATTTTCACTTTACACTAAGTATGTAAACCTTATTGGTGTGTTGACACGAAGCATATTTCCCTTGTGTTGTTATGTTATGGAATCCCCAACAAAGCTATAATATTATTCTCTTCAGGATGGAAATATTACTTTTGTTGATATAAATGAGTTACAAGCAATATATACAGGATATTTTACATGCAGATAATTGTGTAGAACATTTCAATAAAAAAAAGTTAATGTAGAACAATATAAGACATAAACTTTAAATCATGTGTACAAATGTAGAGCCTTTCGTACATCTGTATAGTAAAGTTAGAGACACCGTCCACTTGCCTCGATGCTGTTACTTCTATCATATAGATAGCTTAAAATGTTTTGCATATGCATCTTTTCCATCTCTGATTGCATTACTTTTCTGTGTTATTTTCCGTACTTGATATGTATGTGTTTTCAGTCTAGAAATAAAATGTGTTGGAACAAAAAAAAAACTTTTACAAAAGGATTGTCGCAACATACGTTTTTTTTGACAGCATTATGTGACTTGAATGCCACGGGTTTACCCGTTCGACGTACTTACTTAAATCACTCAGAATGTAAATTGAAAAGGTCACTTGTAAGAACAAATATCTCATTGTAAAAAGGCACAAACTAACAAAATAACATTTAAACTAACGATAAACTTTGTAATGTATGGAGGTGAATAAATGCTATAAATTAAAAAAAAAGGCACAAGAACGCAACCATGACGTGGCCTTTTGCGAAAGTAAGGAAATGAAGTTGATATTTTCGATCTGCAGTGATTCTTAAATATGTGTGCTTTGTTTGTGTGCGCCTTTTTTCTTGCTTTGCCGACAACAAACATTCACGTTCCTTATTAATTATTTACGGTTTAACCCTATTTAAATAAACAGCTTTCAACTTTTAAATATTTTCCGATGCATAAGGCATCTGACCCGCACACACAATATGAAACACTTGAATGCAGTTAACTTGATATACACCACTGATATCCATTCAATGAAAAACGAATAGTCTTTTGTTTTAACGAAGAAAATTCATAGAGGTAATAATACTCATGCACGAGACTATTTAATATTGGTACAGCCTGTCCAATGCCTGTTTTTGCCTTCAGAGAACAATGCCAATAAAAAGTACATCATATAATTATCCAACGATTTAATTATGTTAGGTAAACTTTCAGAGTAGCGCATATTTGTGGAAACAAAATCAGAAGCCACAAGAGATCAACAAACAAAACATAAACATCGCGTACAACATAAAAAACTATATTGAATTCCATAAGAAATTCGTCTATTATTGAAAATTAAACCATAGTTTTATGGGGAAAAAAAACAGCATATTGTAACAACTTTACTAAGTTATAAAATATACATGCGTGACTATATAAAGCATGATTTAATACTATTGAAAACTTGAAGCCAAAAAATCGATTCTGTTACTTATTTCACGAACGCAACTGTTAAAATGATCTCCTTTTGTAAGGCAGAATACAAATAATTATCTAAATTTCTAATTTCAGATGGATTTTTCTCTCTCATCAGATTCTAAAAATCAAATAAATTGTTATTGTCTATATATTTGCTAGGACTATATATTGAATTCAGAGATGTCAGAGTACACTGGACATACCATAGCAAAGTGGTATTCATCTTAGGCAGGTGTTTTACAATATATACAAGAACTAAAATCTTTGCGGATGCTATAATATCTATCCTGTTCAATGATCAGGTTATTACAGGAGCTTCTAACGACGATAAGCAGCTTCCATGTTTGGTATTGTTCACGTTCTATCTGATAACGCATTCTGCGCTCATTAGTCCGCTTTAAGTACATATCTTGCAATTCTAAAACTTTGCAATTCAATTAAGTATCGCAGTTCAAGCAAGTAAAGACAGGTCGATGGTACCATGGAGAAATCAGCTCCAGGTAGTATGAAGTGTTTGGACCCCCGTGATGAAGTCCCTTAATGAAGTATTTATATACGGCCTACCTCTTGCTACGAGTAAACGTACATATTACTTTCTATGGAACGCCGCAATTGCCTTGTGTAGAGAGAATCTGATATGTTTTGTAAATTGACATTACATTGGGTCAACTAAACATTAGGTTAGGTCAAGTTAACATTATGTTGGGTTAAGGTAACATTATTTTGGGTTAAGTGGAATTATGTTTTGTATTGAAGTATTTCTGAATTGTTATGAATGTTTCCAAGTCAAATATTTCTAAGTCTGTTTCCAATACATTTACAAAATCCATCCAGATCCATCAGTAAGATATTCTAATTAAATAACATTTCGAGAACTTCAATTAAACGACCTGTGCGGTTCCATATCCAATAAAGTAATAATTTTAATTAATACAACAAGCAAAGATACTTGTTTCACACTTACTGTGAAAAGTCACGGCCTCGACTTGCTTTCAAACAGTTACCACATGCAAGTCGGCCTGATATACGATTTTAGGGTCAAAAGACTCAATAACGCGCTTTACAGTTACATCCATCGTTTAATCATTCTTCATTATTCAACATCAATTCATACAACGATTACGATTGAGATTGCGGTTATCTGAAAGAAACAATATTATAAAGAAATAACAAAAGGAAAAGAAACACATACCATGCTTGATCTTGACACATGTAAATTAACAATTAATATCAATTACGCATTCTGAAAATAAACTTAACTTCCATNTTTCAGATTTAAATATCTGGCTTATTTCGCATTTTTCGACACATGTTCTTCTTAACTTTTATTTTAATTTATATTGAAATATATGTATAATAAGTTTTGTACACATTTTATATAAATTCATAAATATTTGACAAAATCGTACAGTCTCACCTCAAGCAACATTGTCTATGAGTACATGTTGATTTCTACGTTGTAAAGTGCATTAAGACCAGGACGCGGGTGTTAAAAAAAAGAATGTGTGTTTTATTATGGATTTAATCCACCAAAACATGTATTGTGCATCCTTAATTAATTTGCTGCAGAGAGAGACAGTATGGAAGATCAGGTATTAGCCTGCATACCTATCTGGGGATGTCATATATAAAAACATGATGATTGGTGTTATTAAATTGTATAATGTATGTGTTGTGTATATATATAATTTGATCTATAAAACTAAGCTCTCAATTCACGCGCATTTACATTTACCTCATACGTGCTCATTTCTCACTTACTTTTCCTATCACTATTTTGACTATTGCATCATCTTGACCTATATATGTGAGTTAGTGCGAGATATGCAGTGTTCTGTGTTGTGATGCTTTGAACAAATTGCATACATGTCTTTATTAAGAACTATTTATTATGATGTAGTTAATTAATGGATGCATTGGGTACTGACAATAATGGTGGTTAACGGTTTAATTAAGAAACTCTTTCAGAAAATTTGAATATAACATATTTGAAATACCCTTTTAAATAACAAATAGTGTAAAGCTTCAGTGTTAAACTATTACCTGTGTTGATATAAATTAGTTACAAGCAATATATACAGGATACTGTACATGCCGATTTTGTTGAATAGTTCAATTAAAAAAAAAAAACAATTACGTGGAAAAACGTTATGCATTAGCTTTAAATTCTTGTACAATGTTCCGTTCTTTGTATGTATTTGTTTGCAGTCTTGAAGTAAAATGTGTTGGAAAAATCCGTCGCAAAATACGCATTTTCTTTGAGAGCATTAATAGACTTGAATGTCATGGTTGTGCCCCTTCTAACTTAATTCAGTCGCAATAGAAAAGTGGAACGGGCACGTGTAGGAAAACGTTATCCATGTGAGAAGGGACAGAAACTCGAACATGACGTAGCCCGTTTTAGTACAGCAGTCAGAGAGGAACTGAAACGGACATTTGCAGCGATTTATAAATATATTTGCTATGTTTGTGTGCGCTGCTTTTTAGCTTTTTCGATAACAAAAATCCATGTTTCTGAGTAATTCTTTAAATTTTAACTCTATTAAAATAAACAGCTTCAATTTTCATACAATTTTGTGATACATAAGGCCTCTTACCCATATATAAAATACAAACACATGAATGCACGGTGCAGGCGGTGAATATAAATCAAGAAACATAATGATATTATTTTGTTTGGAGAAATGTGTACATATTAAGACTTAAACGAAATTATTTGAAATATGGTATATGGAGGTTTTTCATAAGAATATGTATACCTCAACACATATGATTTTTCCTGTCACATACCCATTTTTAAACCTTTCGAAACAATACAGACTTTACGACGCCATATAGTCAGTAATATTTCAGTGAACTTGATATAGACCACTAAATCCGTAGTTTTTCTATTATAAGGAAGAAAAGAGGTATACATACTAATCCATGGGATTGATTAATATAAGTGCATATTGTTCTCTCAGACCAGCGCCGATGTGTGCCGTCAGACAACAATATCAACGATCCTTGCATCATGTTATTAAACAACGATTTAAATATTTAAGGTATATTTTGTCCTCTCAGAGTAGCGCTTATTTGTGAAAACAAAACCGAAGCCACCAGAAATCAACAAACTAAAAATATACATCGTGTACAACATAAGAAAAACTATAATTATTATTATTTAATTCCAATAGAAACGCGTCTATTATTGAAAACTATAACACGGTATCATGGATCAAACATCAAATTGTAACAACTATACTTAGTTTTTAAATATGTGTGTGTGTGAGAATATAAGGCATGAGTAAATATGATTGAAAACACGAAGTCATCTGAAGCGAGCCTCTTTACTTATTTCACGAAAACAACTGTAAAAAAAACACAACTATAAATGCCTCAATTGTTATAAAGCAGAATACAAATAATAAGCTAACGTATTTACTACACATGGATTTTATACCTCATCAGATTATATAAATCAATCAAATTGTTATTGTGTATATATTTGCTAAGTATATATTGAGTTCAAAGTATAATGGATATACGAAACGAAGTGGGATTCTTTTTATTTTTTTCATAAATATATATTTTTTAGTTTATGACTAATATAACAAAATATATTCCAGAACGTATTTTATTTTGTTACAGGAGGCAGAAGTAAAAGAAAAATTATTGTAGTTACATCATTTTGCTAGCAAAAAAATAATATATTGTACCACTTACAAATTTACAATATAAACAAAAGAAGTAAAAACTGTGGCAGGGTATTGTGAAAATTAAAGACTTAAAGCGGACTTAAATTTACACATTTTTCCACCTAGCGTGTATTGAAACAGCACTGTAGTGTTTCCAATATAAACTTTAACTTACTTCAATAAATATCAAAACACGGGGTAATTTATGGAAATCATATAACAGACAATATTTAAATACTATTTAAATCGTATATATCATATGGAAGAAACTTAGTGCTAATTCTTTGAAAACAAGTGTATCGGTTACATATCAATTAAACTGATAAGAAACAAATCCATTTGCTTATTTGTTTGCAATTTCTTCTTAATGAAAATGTGAAAATTAGATCCGAATATAGTGAAAGAAAAAACTGTTTAACCCGATGTGCTATCAGTCACGTTCGGTTGCAAAGTTATGAAGACAAAAACTAGTTAACTTAAGTGAGCAATAAAACAACATTTGCTATAATGTACAACTTTAGTAATAAGTACGTACCTTTCACATATGCGTTCTACACAACCAGATTAGACTTATCTGAACACGCATTCTGCGCATAACAGTCCGCTTCTACGTACATATCTTGCAATTTTAAAACTTAGCAATTCAATCAAGTTTCGAAGTTCAAGCAAGTAAAGACAGGTCGATGGAACCATGGAGAAATCAGCTCCAAGAGGTATGAAGTATTTGGACCCCCGTGATGAAGTCCCGTAATGAAGTATGTATATACGGCCAACCTCTTGCTACGAGTAGACGTACATATTACTTTCTATGGAACGCCGAAATTGCCTTTTTTAGAGAGAATGTGATATGTTTTGTAGATTGACATTGTATATTGGGTCAACTTAACATTATGTTGGGTTACGTTAACATTATGTTGGATTAAGGTACCATTATGTTGGGTTAAGTGGACATTATGTTTTGTAATGAAGTATTTATGAATTGTTATGAATTTGAGCACACATACGCGTACTTAATTCAAGAACATGTTTCGTATTCCACCTTAAGGCGTTGAACATGTTACTTACAAAGCAGAAGATTTGTTGTATGAGCACTTTTTTATGAGGGACACTTGTATAAGGACGTTTAAACTGAAATGTAAGCACTCCTTTCCAAACAAATCGAAACTAACCTTGAACATCAGTTGAAAGTACATTCTACCAAGACACAACATTTGTTTAACAAAAATTATCATATTATTTAACACGCCTATAGAAGTGAAAAACACATATGTCTACGTATATTTTCTGTGAGGATGATATATTTTATTCTTTTATTTCTATGCGAAACGCATACCGTCATATCAGAAATAATGTGACATAAGGGAAGCAATCCACATAGAAAGAAGTGTTTGTCCGATGGTATTACCTCCCTTTTAATGTGTTGATTTTTTTTTGTTATTAACGTTCCGTATTGCTTGATATTCGTTATCGTTATCTTTCGTAAGCATATACCAGGTATGTTTACACTGAATAAAACAAAAGCGGTATCGAATCATAAAGCAAAGTATTTTGCGGAAATATCAGATCGATTGTATGTATCCCTTTGCTACAATGCAGGGTAGAAAAACTAACTAAACAACATCAACGATTATTTGCACACACCCTGACCACTACTTCATGAATGAGAGCATAACCTGTATACTGTGCTTGATATTTATGACTTCCAGGGTCTGGTTGTGGATTCCTGTACTCGCCTCATTGCCGGGTACGATATCAAGCACTTTTAGTATAGTATATTATCAGAGGCGAAACAATTCACTAATCCAGCAATTTTATCGGGCAAAAATCATTTGGATGTATAACATAAATTTGTTGGACTTTCATCTTTGAACGCCAGGTCTGTACTCATATAATTATGAGCCGCGTTCTGGGAAAACTGGAATTAATGCATGTGCGTAAATTGTCGACCCAGATTAGCCAGTGCAGTCCGCACAGGCTAATCAGGGACGACACTTTCCGATTTTATGGTATTTTCCGTTTAAAGGAAGTATCTTTTTAGCAAAAATCCAGTTTATGCTTATGTGTCTTCCCAGATTAGCCTATGCGGACTACACAGGCTAATATGGGATGGCGGACTGCACAGGCTAATCTGGAATGATACTTTACGCACATGCAATAAGCCCAGTTTTCCCAAAACGAAGCTCTTTATAGGCAAGTTCACAAGTGCGTATACAGTTCAGGGCTTTACATTCAACAAGGACCGAGAGACATGATTATTATCTTACTTACCTATATTTGTTGACAAGCAAGCATGTGGGAAAAAAGGTATTCGGAGAGTATATGCAGTTAAATGAGACAATCAAACCTGGCACGCACGTGTTCAGGGTATTTATCTTTATAAATGATCTGATCATCCTATCAAATGTGTAAGAAATATAATATCTCAGTATGAATACTACATGCTAGTCAAAATCAAGACCTGGTCGTTTAGTTTTTCAAAAATATGGACAAAGAAAGTTCTACACACATTACGTGTCGTCAAGAAATTTTAGACATGTGTTTGGAGGCTCAATTGAAGGCCCAGACTTTTTAAACATTGTCAGATTGTCAATATTAAACTGTTAAGAGTGAGTTTGTAGGTCTACATTTTTCTGGTGTCTCCCTGTTCGCCAAAAGACCACATCTGCACACAATTTACTGATAACAAATACATGAAACGTGCATATGATCAGAACGCCTATCAACTATCGTCACGACAGATACGTTCGTCACCACTGATTGACCACAGTCCAGGTCCAAACAAAATAATGCTGCTACTTTATCACAGAAGGACTACGGTAATCAATTTCGGTCTGAAACACAAGGATTGGGCAATGCGGATCGGGTCACTTTATTAACAAGAACCAAGTTATGTTCCTAAAGAAGTAACACATTTAGAGTAAATATGCTACTAAAGAAGTAAAACATTTAGTGTTAGAATTTTTCTAAACCAGTTACACATAAGGCGTAAATATCTTCCTATAGAAGTGCGACATTTAGTGTAAGTTTGCTCCAACAGGTATGTCCCTAATGTAGTTACACGTTAAGTGTAAGTAAGGTATTTCCTAAAGAAGTTACACAATAAGTGCAAGTATGCTTCTAAAGTAGTGAAACATTAAGTGTATGTTCCTTAAGTAATTACACATTAAGTATAAGTATGTTCCAAAAGAAGTTACATATTGGAGGAATGTTCCTCAAGTAAATGTAGTTACACATTTAGTGTATGTATATTTCTTAAGTAGTTACACATTTAGAGTAAGTATGTTCCTCAAGAAGTTGCAATTTTTGTACATGTTCCTTAAGTAGTGACAGATTAAGTGTAAGCATGCTAGAAAAGTACTATTAAAGTAGTGACCCATTTAGTGACAATATGTTCCTAAAGTAGCGACACCTTTAGTGTATGGTCCTAAAGTAGAACATATAAAGTATAATTATGTTCCTAAAGCAGTCGCATTTTTTTTAGACTACAATGACATATTTATAAAGCCATGAAGTATGTATTCATCAAAGGTATTTACATGAAAAATACTTGGCCGTGTTTATATATCAAATATCAGTAACTGCTACTCAACATAAACAAGTCATATATCGGCACAATAATATTATTAACAGGAACATACACACGTTTGCATGATAATACATGATTTATGCATGATAGAAAGCCAATCAATTTATCACCACCCCTATTGTTTTAGACGTATCGATTGAAATTGAGTCTCCGATAAATCCTTAAGATTAGTAGCGGAATATCTATTGAATGACGGACAATACCTAACTATGCATCAAGCATTTCAACAAAGAAACCAATTTCGCTTTTCATAATCAACAATAACGACAATCAACTGTAATGGAGAATCGACCATAATGTTTTAACAAGGAATTCATATAGAACAGAACAGAACAGAACGTATAATGTAGATTAATTATCGCAAATAATTTGGTAGTATGGTTTTCGTGATTTGCAATTAATTAACAATCATTTGAAGTGATTCATGTGTAATATTTAGAACGCGAAGTTGGGGTTCTTTACCACGTGTTGCAAGCTTTGGACTTTGGATCAAAATGAGTAAGTGTTTGTATTAGATAATTAACTTTGTTGTTAAGTGTTTGTATTAGATAATAAACTTTGTAGTTGCTTTTAAGTTCAATCATATGACGTGTATAACCAATTGTAAGTAAATCTATAAGGATAGTTAAGTAAATCTATCAGAATAGTACACTACACGAATATGTTGTTTCAAATACCTCGGGATATGTTCAGTCATCAGCATTCCTGGGCTTTTTCACATTGAACGTTAAGATATTTAGTAATGATACATACATTGAAAGCCGCTGTAAATATACGCTATACATAAATCGTTGAAACAAAATTTACCGTAAGGAAAAAGGTTAAATTTGTTTAATGTTGTTGTTTTGATAATTGTGGTATGCTCAAAGTGTGCGTTTGAGTGGTTCAATTCCTCTTCATTCACTGAAACTGTGAACTAAATGTCAAAGCGGATCATCAAATTCGGAACTCAGGTCAAGGGTAGAGGTTCAATTTAATTCGTTAAATTTGAAGATAACGTCAACAAAAGGTGTTTGAATAAGACACAGGCTCACACAGTTTTACGATGTATCTGTTAGGTCGTCTTTCAAACAAACGGATTTGTTAATTTACGCATTATACGTGTACGGAAAGTTTAATTTCTACTAGTGAGTAAAGCTTTCAAATCTCACACCGCGATATAATGCCAACTCATGATATTGAAAACGTAACTGCACATGCTTATCTGGGACGAATCTTTAAGCAAATGAATTAAACTCCATTTTCCCAGAGCGAGGCTCATTTTTGTTCGTGTTATAACGAACGTACTCGTCCTTTTTTTGCTGTCCACTAGATTGCGAACAAATTGCGGGTGTTCAAAATGTTTCACATTATTCTGCAAGATTTGAGGACACTATTTCATATGTGGTGTTTTGATCCCGAACATTGATACTGATGACTGATTTTAAGTTTCTGTTGACTAGAGTAGTAAGTCTGAACACTTTTCGTTTCTGAAGAAACTATTCAAAGGGAGACAACAGACATAGTATAGGAGTTGTTTATATATTTGTATTATTTCTCTTAGAATTTCATGTGCCTTTGTATGTCTTGGTCAGTAATATTTATTTTTATAAATACATTGTGATACGGGTTAAAACATGTTCACGTAAGCGCGTATTTCAAATTCATTTACTCATCGAAAAATTTGAGCTATACTTCTCACACCTTTGCAGCCATCAACCTAAAGCAATTGTTAATTCAATATACAGTGAATGCTATGGTGTATTCAATACACCGTACATTGAATACAATGGTCTATTCAATTACAGTAAATGTTATAGTCTATTCAATATATATGAATCCCGCACTTGGAAAATGGGGCTTAATTTATGTGCGCAAAGTGTCGTCATAGATAAGCCAGTGCAGTCCGCATAGGCTAATCAGAGATGACACTTTCCGCTTGTGTGGTATTTTTCGTTTAAAGGAAGTCTTTAAGCGAAAATCCAGTTTAGGTGGAAGTTGTGTGCCTTTGCGGACTTCGCGGATCATATATGTGGCGTGTTCTAAGAAAACTGGGCAAATTGCTTGTGCGTAAATTGTCATCCCAGATTAGCCTGTGCAGTTCGCACAGGCTAATCAGGGACGACAATTTCCGCTTTTATGAAATTTTTCGTTTAAATGATGTCTCTTCTAAGCGAAAATCCAGTTTAGGCGGAAAGTGTCGTCCCGGATTAGCCTGTGCGGACTGAACAGGCTTATCCGGGATGACACTTTACGCACAAGCATTTTGCCCAGTTTTCTCAGAACACGCCACATTTTGTTATGTTTCTTTCAATAATTGTCTTGTCGGACTTCATTATTTCTGTAAGTTTCGGTACATTTGGTATTTTTGGTCACAAACCAAGGACTATAACTCTGATTTTCAATTCAGCCGAATAATGGCCCTTGTGGTAATGTTGAAAAATCAGCTTTTATAAGTTTGCATCGCGCAAATTGGCATCTGACACCTTACTTGTGGCGTTACGGTCACAATATATGTTATAATGTAAGGTCAAAAGCCAATGCTGATAAATGAAACGAGTAGTGTTATTAAATTTAATACAGTTTTGTAAACGTCTAATTATTCAGGTATTTTGATCACATATACATGTCTCCTGTGTCGTTACATCGTGTTACCGTGTTGTACATTTAACTCTAGGAACAGAAAACAGTTGAGGTCTCGTTTTTACGGGAACGGGGAAAATTTCAAGCATCTTCTCAAACTCGTTTATACGGCATTGATCTGAGGAACAAAACAAACTGAAACCATGTTTTTGAAAGAAACGCCGTCAGTTTTAAGGACTNTATAGCAAATTCAATTAACCTCCCTCGTAATCTAATTATAATTATGCCTGAACTTACGACCTTGGAAATTAACTATTGCTCAAGAATCTAATAGGTTCTGTTTTGAGTATAAAGCTCCATAAGCAATTTGTACCTTACAACCCAAGGTCACAGCAGTTTACCCCGAGTACCACCGCAAGCATCTTTAGCAAAGGTTAATTGCAATTTATATAAACCAATGGGAGAGCATTTTAAACAAATTCTACACATGCCAAAAACTGTCGTTTTTTGTTAAATTACTACAGTTCATTAACAGCTTAATTACATATAAATTCTGTACGACATCATGCCAATTTATAAACGCTCAGTGACTCCAAGAAATTATTTCAGTTATTATGTTTGCATAAAGAAGGTGGGGTAATTTTATAAGCCATACTCAAAACCCCGTCCAAATCTCTGCCTCTCACGCCCGATTCGCACCAGGACATTGCCTTGCTTTGGAATTATCTCATTTTCACAATTTTTCGCATTCAATTGTATCATTAAAACATATTTGTGAATTTCGACCGCAGTGGGGCGCTCTTTAATAGCCGGTTAGTGTATTATGTAAACTGAAAACGAGGGTTATTTAAACTACCATTTCCTATGGCGACCGTCTTTTATTGTTATTATTAAAATACTTTTTACAGCATCGAGTGTTGTGGTCACTAACAAAGCAGTTCTCACAACACCCAGGCAATAAGTAAAACGCATTTTTGCTAGGTAATGCAAGACGGAGATCAAAGGGCATATTAATTTGGTAATTCATTACGTGGGAAATTAAGAGTAATAAAGCACACGTTAATTTTATTATACCGTGGCCAACACTATAAAATATCAATAAAAGGTCGTTTAGTTAAATTTGGTAATAAATCAAGTTACTAAAGAACGTCTAGAAAACTCTTTTACGAAAATATAACGAAAATGTAACTGTTAGACAAAATAAACCACACTGTTTACTAGATAAGGTTATACATTTGGGCATTGCATACCAGGATTTTTCACAGATTCGTTCAACATAACACACATTGTCATTTACAAATTTCTACTTTTGCGTATGAAGAATTAATACTGCTCATAAAGTGCTATTTTCCTATTATGTATTTACGAATATTCATATTTAGCCATTGTTTGAAAGATATTAGGCAATCAAGACATCCTAAACAGCAACACCAAAAGACTTTAAGATCGATATAAAATTACAACCTATTGAAATCTGCTTTAAACACATGCATGAATGTCTAACATTTTAAATGTTTGTTTAAAATCTAAAGAGTAGTATACATGTGTTGTTTTTGTCGTATTGTTATAATAAAGATTTGTGTGTTTTCACTGGTATTGTTTGCATGCATTCTCTTGATCAGCTTAGTCATGCTCTCTGGATACTGACGGTGGTAGAGAACATTTTTGTCCAATCAAAATAAGCATCGGGGTTTCATGCATATGCGTTAAGTGTCGTCCCGGTTAAGCCTGTGCAGTCCGCACAGGCATTTCAGACAGAGAGACATACATTTATTCAGACTTATACAACAGTGCATCGTCTTCATACTTACATATACACATTATTTTCTCTCACGTTAATAGTCAGGGTCGACAGGGACGACAATTTCTGCTGTTACGGTATTTTTCGTTTAAAGGAATCTCATATTAGAGAAAAACCAATTTAGGCGGAGAGGGACGACACTTTCCGCACAATCATTAAGCCCGGTTTTCCCAAAGCGAAGCTAAAATGTATCAAACTTCCTCGTTGAACAGTATTACAATTTCTCGAGCAGGCATACTAACCCACTTCAACACAGCGAATAATTTATAGTCTTCAACTGCTATCACGTGCAAAACATTCTCGTATATGCAATAATTAAAGCATACATATACCGAACTATGTTTGTGGTTGCAATTTTGGTGTTTTAATTTTGGAATGTGTGTACTGTTAGACTCCACTCAACGGTCGGTGCTCTAACCGTGAAGGAAGCGCGCCAAAAAAGAAACAAAAATATGAACCTGAAAGATTTATAAACTGTTTAGTATATTGGTTGGTCAGTAATATACTTTACTCAATAAGTATTTATATCGACAGAAATGGTCTCTAAATCTGTATCACATTGATTTAACACAAATGAAAATAAATGTATATTTAGCTAAGTTTAACATTTTTTATATACTCGCGTATTTATGAAATTCTATTATTATATGAATCAACCGGTGTGAGCACATGTGCGCGTGCGTGCGCGTGTATGCCTGCGTGCGTATTTAGATAAATGCGTTTTATATATATTTTCGGATTGGAGGCAATCAATCATGGCATTGTAGTGTGTGTAATTTTATCTCAGCATGCCTCTTGAAGTATAATGGTTCGTCAAAATGGTATTCAAAAAACGCATTCGCAGAGATCAACAATGTATTTCTATGACCGTATTTGCTCAACGGTCGACTTACATTGTTAATTGTCAAAACAATCAAGTATAAGATTGTTATCGCTAAATGTGTCTTTGTTTGAATCCACCTACCGTTAAAAAGTTTCACCGAGCATTTAGCTATGTACAATTAGCTACCTATCCAAAATCCGTGGTTTACATTAGGAAGAATAAGTGGCGACTTATTATTCGGATATATAACATGTGGGTTATATGAGTGGAATGCCGTATATTCTTGAATTGTAAGTTAAGTTCTGGTTGGTGTGTTTTTCTTAACACTAGTCATTATCAGATTTCTTAAATCATGTGTAACGTTACGAACGCATATAGAAAATTTTGGTTATTTTCTTTTGAGGTTATTTTGGGGACAACAAAACGATACATAAACATGAATACGTAAGCAGGTGAAAATACGGCAAACTTACGTAGTGTTAACTTTGACTAAATTTCGTCGGGGAGAACTTGACCTTGTTACATACAGGTAAATATGACCAGATTACGGACGGAAAAATATGACGAGACGACACCTGTGAAAATGAGAGCCGTACGTTTAAAGCCCCATTAATACTAAAAAATCAACGGAAATTTCGTAAAGTATTTCGTAAANGAAGGATGGGATAGTCCACTAGGCATAAATGGGTTAAGCACGTCTAGAAAAACTGTTTTACGAAAAGATAACGCAAAGGTAACTGTTAGACAAAACGTAACACAATGTTTTCTAGATAAGGTTATAAATTTGGGGATTGCACACCAGGATTTTTCACAGATTCGTTCAACATAACAAAAATTGTCATTTACAAACTTCGGCTTTTGCTTACGAATAATAAATACTGCACATACAGTGCAATTTTCCTATTATGTATTAACGTATATGCATGTTTAGCCATTGTTTGAAAGATATTTGGCAATGAGGACATCATAAACTGCAACACCAAAATACTTTAAGGCCGATATGTATTAAATTACAACCTATTGAAATCTGCTTAAAACACATGCATGTCTAACATTTTAAATGTTTGTTTAAAACCTAAAGTGTAGTATACATGTGTTGTTTTTGTCGTATTGTTATAATATAGATTTGTGTGTTTTCACTGGTATTGTTTGCAAGCATTCTCTCGTATAAGATTGTTATCGCTAAATGTGTCTTTGTTTGAGTCCACCTACCGTTAAAAAGGTTCACCGAGCATTTAGCTATGTACAATAAGCTACCTATCCAAAATCCGTGGTTAACATTAGGAAGAATAAGTGGCGACTTATTATTCGGATATATAACATGTGGGTTATATGAGTGGAATGCCGTATTTTCAGAACCTAATTGTAAGTTAAGTTCTGGTTGGTGTGTTTTTCTTTACAATAATCATTATCAGATTTCTTAAATCATGTGTAACGTTACGAACGCATATAGGAAATTTTGGTTATTTTCTTTTGAAGTTATTTTGGGGACAACAAAACGATACATAAACATGAATACGTAAGCAGGTGAAAATACGACAAACTTACGTAGTGTTAACTAGGACTAAATTTCGTCGGGGAGAACATGACCTTGTTACATACGGGTAAATATGACCAGATTACGGACGGGAAATTATGACGAGACGACACCTGTGAAAATGAGAGCCGTACGTTTAAAGTCCCATTAATTTTAAAAAACAACGGAAATTTCGTAAAGTATTTCGTAAAATAAAGTTACCCAATACAAAATCAATGTTCCTTATAGCAAAAGCCAAAATTTCAAAGCCAGATGTGTTCTGGTAACATAGATTTTTGTAGATACAAAATGCTGGTTTTTAATTTTTGGTTTCACAATCAATTCCATTTTAATTTCCCGCACTGATATCTATTCATACGACACATGAACACTAACATGGTACCATTTGTGTGTTTTTGTGTCGTATGAATAGATATATTTGCGAAAAATAAAATTGGAATTAATTGTGTCACACAAAAAATAAAAACGCGCATTTTAATATCTACAAACATCTATGTTACCTGACCATATCTGGCGTTGAAATTTAGGCAATTGCTCTATGGAACACTGATTTTTATTTTTATTTTTTTAACTTTATTTAGTGTACGAAATTTGCGCTGATTTTGAGTAGTAATGGGTCTTTAAGTATTTATAATTATCGAGCCAGGGTTAAAGCCATCGTAAATGACACCATTACTCTTCAGAAAAAATGGCATGTGACATAGAGGTCATCAGTTGAATCAAATATGTTCAGAAAGTTACTTTTATCCGAATACAATGTTAAATAAACTAAGTTAAACGGATATTTGTCAACGTAGTAGGTGAAACAAATTAGGCATCTTAGATGTCGCGGAAAAGTTAATTTATGAAAAATTAAAAAGGAACACTCTGATGCGTCATAGTTGCTTGGTATTTTTAGCCTTCTATCATTCATTGTATAAATAGACGATGGCGTCACTGCGGTATTGCCCGTAAGACCGTTGTGGTTATTTCGTAAATACATGCATCGTTTTGAGCAACACTATTGAGATCAGCTACATTCAATTCACATAAAAGAGCTAACTAACTCACATTTCAGGACTTAAGTTAGATTTCCACAGTGCAATATGCCAATGCAAGACCTAAGCCCAGGATGCATGTTTTCATATCTGAGGTACATACTGAGGTATACGCACGAATGGTCGTGTTTGTGACCTCAGCAGGTTAAAGTGAAGTTTCAATTGTCATTAAAACGATTCAATATTTGAATCGAGTTATGAGGACGTTATTTGATATATAAAAAGCACGTGTTTGCATTCAAGTTGTGATAATAAACTGCACTTGAATGTTATAACGATACTAAAATAAGTTATTCATTCAACGGTGAAAACATTTAACATTCAATATTATTGTGTCAACATACCCCTCAAAACTTAAACGTTTAATTCTTATTTGTGTTGATATTTGTGTTTGATAACACTGAATTCAACCTAGTTGCAATAATCCAACTCCCAGCGTCTGACCCACCCAGTCGCTGTGAGTTGCAACTGGAAAAGGCTTTTTCATTTAGACTCGTGGCAGGGAATTCAGGCGGCATTTAAATCGGTAATTTGGGCCACATAAACTTTTTTTCTGACATACATTAACACAATGATATCATAAATGTATCCCTTGTTTAGCAAATATAAATTAGCTCACGTGATACGGTGTGCTTGCAGAATAGTTATATTAATCTATTTTGTACACACGTCAACTGTTTCAGAAAATGTCTACGTTTTTTTCAATTAAAAACGCCGCGATATTCCGAATTTGAAAATAAGCAATGTTTTTAAACCAAAGAAAACTGCAAGAATTTATTGCGTGCAGTGTGTTTTCACCATCTTCCAATAAACCTATAGCAACAATACTACTTTCATAAGGATGTGTGCTATTCCAAATAACACTGTAATACGCAAGAAACTTTCAACTGAAAGCATAAGACATAGCTCTTCTGTCTGAGCTAACCGGTCCGCCACAAAACCGTCGCGACAAGGACATTTAATTGGGTGTACAATAGTTCATTAACATGTCCAATCCATAATCAAATCTGAAATATATTTTGTTTACAGGACATGACGACTGCCAATATGTTAGTGCGACCGAGCGACTTATCCTTTTGATGAAATATACCGTTTTTGTTTTATCTGTTTATTTTTATAATTGCATTCGTTTCCACTTAGATTGATATTGACAGGCTTGAAATTTCAACTTACAATTGGGGAAATGGATCGCTGAAATAGGATGTATTTCATCATAAGTCATATATACCTTTATCATTCATATTTGCAGTTGTTATTGCGCAAATTGCACGGTTCGTAAGTTGTATATATTTATGTATGGATATAACTTTCCATCCATCTCTCATTGATATGATTGAACATATTGCATTTTAGGAACTGTAAGAAGCATTTCCATACTATAGTAGACCTAAGGTAATTTTGTGTATGTTAAAATATTCGTTAACTTAATGATTAGTTATTATAGTGTTTTCCAGAGCCACTATAACATTAGATGCTCGATATTTCGGGGATAAAATGTTCCAAAATGCAAAGGGAAATGCCAATAAAAAAATGTTTCAAGAGGCCAAAATGAAGTAAGATTGCAGAAACGATTTAAGGGTGACATAATTATATAAACATGGATACTCTGCTACACGCATTCAGGAGTGTGTTCCATAGTTTGTGCAGTGGCAATGTTGCCCATTTGACGAGATTTTATTCTCGCTCCATGATTGTCAAATCTCTGAAAAAGATCTCAAGAGTAATTTGGATTGTTATAAGCAATGACAACAATTGTTGTACGACGGTAAATGTCGATATTTACGTTATACAAGCTTTTGTTGTTGAAAAATATGAGGTAGAGACTACATTGATATCCAGTCACTTCACTGCTTATCAGTTGTTTTCCATAAGTATCGAAAACCGCTCGCCTCGTTTTCTAATATAATAAATACATGCGCGATAAATTAAACAGAATGTGAAATTGCTCCGTGTTAGTGCAAGCTATGAAAAGATCTTTTTAAACGGGCGGGCTTTGTCATCGCAAACAGTCTTAAGAGAACAATTTCATATGTATGTAAATGATCGTAGTGTCATATAATTATGACCGTGTTTCGTCCGCCTAGCGCAATGCATCTTCCGAAAATGTTCGTTCAAAAGATATCTTCACCTTAACCGCTGCACAGATTGTAATGAAACTGCAAAGGAATATTCTTTTTATCGCTTACCTTTATTGTTTTTATAAATAACGGTCCGGCTTTGTTTCTATTTTTTTCACTCAACTAAAAGTTTAAAGTTAAAATGAAAACTTCAAAAATAATTTCTGAAGCGGCAGAGCTCAGAGGTTGAAACATCGTATTGTCGTCCACTACAACGTGTTTTCAAATTATGTCNACAAAAATGCGCGCGCAAACATATAATATCAAAGTAAAAAGCGTTTGTGCAGTGGCAATGTTGCCCATTTGACGAGATTTTATTATTTTATTCTCGCTCCATGATTGTCAAATCTCTGAAAAAGATCTCAAGAGTAATTAGGATTGTTATAAGCAATGACAACAATTGTTGTTTGACGGTAAATGTCGATATTTACGTTATACAAGCTTTTTTTGTTGAAAAATCTGAGGTAGAGACTACATTGATATCCAGTCACTTCGCTGTTTATCAGTTTTTTTTCCATTAGTATCGAAAACCGCTCGCCTCGTTTTCTAATATAATAAATACATGCGTGATAAATTAAACAGAATGTGAAATTGCTCCGTGTTAGTGCAAGCTATGAAAAGATTTTTTTAAACGGGCGGGCTTTGTCATCGTAAACAGTCTTAAGAGAACAATTTCATATATATGTAAATGCTCGTAGTGTCAAATAATTATGACTTAACAATGACGATGAACATGGTGAACTTTTAAGATCGCCTTTCGCTCACCGTGTTTCGTCCGCCTAGCGCAATGCGTCTTCCGAAAATGTTCGTTTAAAAGATATCTTCACCTTAACCGCTGCACAGATTGTAATGAAACTGCAAAGGAATATTATTTTTATCGCTTACCTTTATTATTTTATAAACAACGGTCCGGCTTTGTTTCAATTTATTTCACTCAACTAAAAATTTAAAGTAAAAATGAAAACTTCAAAAATAATTTCTGAAGCGGCAGGGCTCAGAGGTTGAAATATCGTGTTGTCGTCCACTACAACGTGTTTTCAAATCATGTCCATGGGGTCGAAACTGACAACGTTCCAAGACCAACATTACATTTTTATATAGACTTATATACGAATATCAATTCTAAAATATACTCTGAGTCACAAGTCAAAATGCGTTAATAATTGGTTTGTAACTTTGAAAAAGCCCATCCAACCCTTATGTTATTCCACATCATGCCAATGGGGTCGAAACAGACAAAATACACATAAAGTTAAACTTCAGCAACACTTGATTCTGCGTTTTCTTTTTAAAGAAAGTACTAAAGAATATTGGCAAAACTTTGAGTACGTTTAATTGGCCTTTTGGAATTTCACAGGACATTTCTGTCTTCATCACAGGTCAACGGTAAGTTCACTGTTACTAACATTTGAAGAAAAAACTTGTTTTCATTACATAATAACTACATAATATATGATCATTGGACTTGATTTTAACTTAAAATGCATGTTTTCCGTTTGTTCATCCATCAATCCCGTCCCTGTTTACCCATCCGTCCGTTTTTCATTTTGCAAAAAAAAATCGACAAAATGTACAGAATACGATAGTGAAATTGTATTTATAACAATTCTAGTTTAGGATATGTGCGAAACCAAAAGAGAAAACTCGCCTGTAACAAATTTTAAACTAACAGTCTTGTCAAAATAAGAATAAAAAGATAGTATGTGTTTAATAATTGTTTCTTCGACAAAAGTCTACGTTATTATTGAAAATGTCATTTCTTTAGACATCCGCCTGTCTGTGTCAATCTCCATTAATACCAATTACGGTACAGAATGTTATGCATTATAAGGATTTATATATATAGTCTCGAATACTTTCGGAGTGAAAAACTCGGGTTTATATACGTTATAACAGGGAGGCACCAACAGTAAGCGTAGTTAAAACACGGGCGATCTAGGATGATGCTTAGCGCTATATTTAGGTACGTTTAAAGGCAGCGTAATTTATTTTTTAATAATGTCTCTTCTTAGCGAAAATCCAGTTTAGGCGGAAAGTGTCGTCCGGATTAGCCTGTGCGGACTGCACAGGCTAATCTGGGACGACACTTTACGCACATGCATTATGCCCAGTTTTCTCAGAACACGACACAGTGTGTGTGTGCATTGTTAAGCATCCTATGGATGTCATAGAGATACCTAAATCAAAATTACACCAGCATGTTTTAGACTTACTAAAAGTATAGCAAATTTGATGATATGTATAACGAAAACAAATTGCAATCCCAAATAAATGAATATGCCGTCGGATTATCGGATTCTTATTATACTACGAATTGAATGTCATGATATAAATTCGCTTTACAAAACATATGTGTATGACTATCATTTAAACATGCTAAAAAACAAAATAAGGTTATTAATGAAAAGATCTTAAAAATTTATCCGCGAGCTAGGATGAACTCAAGAGTTGAGTAGTAATACATACCGCGCTTTGGCGTAAATGTGGTGTACCCTTAAAGAGCATTTTGGTGTCTACCAGAATCTGAAAAAAAACTTTACTTTTTAACACTACCGTGATTACGATATTTTATTTTGGCGATATTAAAGAAGTGGGTTGCAGTAGTTCAACATATTGATCCATGTTTCACTTTCTGGTGGTTGTCTACAGTAGATTTATTGTTGAACATGTTCGATGTTATATTTATTCACACGTGTAAATACGAACAAACGCTTATATGCACTATAGTATTTTTATATATAAAGCGTGTACGGGTACCATGAATTTTTATAAAATGTATTAAAAATTAGTATACATATATTTCAATNCTTTAGACATCTGTCTGTCTGTGTCAATCTCCATTAATACCAATTATGGTATAGAATGTTATGCATTTTAAGGATTTGTATATATATATTGTATTGTATGCTTTCGGAGTGAACAACTCGGGTTTATAGACGTTATAGCAGGGAGGCACCAACAGTTAGCATAGTCAAAACACGGGCGACCCAGGATAATGCTTAGCGCTATATTAAGCTACGTTTAAAAGCAGCGTAATGTATTTATGCCAAAAAAATCTTAACGAAATTCTTCAAGTATTAATGCCGTTAATTATACGGTTCTCACTGCATCTGATTTTGCTTTTTTCCTTCAGTGGCTTGTCAATTGCATATTTTGTAGTAACGCACGACATGCCATGGGTAGCTCGGATATGTTCAATTCATGCGCGTAGATGTTATTTTTTTTACTTTAGAATTAATTCCCAATAATACCACATTTAAACTTTATTACATATTTATGTAAATGAAATCTTTCCAAACTATGATTAATAATATATGCTCTGCCTATACTGTCAATGGACATCCTTTACGATGATTTTTTTTCATCAAAGCAGAATGTTTCTTTCCATTGTTCAAGACTGATTTTAGCGCAAGGGACATAAATAAGAAGGTGTTTTCAGTCATGTGATTATTTTGGATCGTATTTGAAAAAATAATGTCCCAAGAAAAGGTAATGTGAAAATATTGCTAGGGTACCATTTCAATATAACATTTACAAATCATCGGTGTATTTTAGTTATTTTGGAACATTTTTATATTTCAAGCGAACATTGTGCATATAATATGTATAATATAGTTTATAGGATTATATCATTCAAATGTCCTGTATTCTGTTTCTCCACGTTGTTTATAGAAAACAGTTGGTATTGTGGTGGTTAAAGCATAATAAAGAATATCAATTCAAATGTCGTTACAGTGATTTACTTCCAAAACATATTACCGACCCTTTGCCTTTTCAACAAGTGTTTGACATCCTTCAATTTCTATTTCAGGACTTTTATTCCAGGATGGGTATGTATATGTAGAGACTAATTTATGCAACCCGTGACATAAAATACGTCTTTTCCTATCATTTGGAGCATGCATTCATGTTATTTGAAATGAGGTCCGATGAAATACTAATTACCTCACACAAAAAACACAAGGTTTTTAATAATTACAACGCTATTANTTAATATTGTTTCTTCGGCTATATTGTTCAGTCTCGTTGCCAAGCTTATACAACTTATCTTCTTGTTTCCGTACCATCTCTTCTAGCTTATCATTTGCTTCATTTTTGTCATTGATCTTGCTTTCCATGGTTTTTAATGATTCTCTTAGGGCGTCACACTCTTGCTCTTTCTCAAAAACTTTACTTTCTACAATCTCAATTTTGTTGATAACCGATTTCAATAGATCGTCTTTCATCTCTTTGATTAAGTCTTTTAAGGTTTCGCGTAGGCTGCCATCGCCTTTCATCACTACATGTTCAAGTTTGCTATTTACCCTGTTCATCGAACCATCTAGACGTTCTAGCTTAGAGTTGATTTGCCTCATTTGCTTCAGTACGCTTTCTATTTCTTTTTTAAAACCTGACACATTTGGTTCTTCTGTATCAAGTTCCTCTATACAATCAATATTAGCATCGGATGACTGTTCTTTCTTTTTCTTCTTTTTCTGCTTTGGTGTTGTTTGTGTCTTCACCTCATTAAGACTTGTCTCTAGTTCACTAGTACTAGAGACTTCACTTCGTTTCCTTTTTTTAATCGTCTCATTGGAGTTTAGATTAGCCTTATCAGTTGCGTTTGTTTTTTGTGAGTTTTGCACTGTTTCACCTGGTTTACTTGCCATGGCTCTTACTGCTGTTTGCAATATTTTTTGATCAGTATAGTTCAATTTTAGGCGCGAGTAGTGTCGAGCACATTTAGTTCATCAAAAACACTTTTTCGAATACCTATATTGCTTTAATTTACATTGTATACAGTAAGAGTCACTTACATGTCATCCTCATCCCAAATCCATGATAAAAAAACGTTTGAAAAACACTGTTTATATCATGTTTTACGCTGATCAAAGTTTGTTTACAACACACGCTAAGGCTACACACCACCCACAAAGAAAAGATTTTACAAAAACCTTACACAGAGCTGAGACACCAGTTGAACGACAGGTACGATGATGTAAATAATAGTGGCTGTTCTGATATTGTATTTTATAAGTCTTTGAAACAGTCTGAATACAAAATAATTTAACTGCATACTTCAATCAAAATGTTTATTGATTTGTATTTTTAACAAGTGTTTCGATGGAATGAAGTCAAATAACTATAAGTATACATGTAAAAGAATTATTGCTTTATGACACTATGTACTTTTATAGAGAAGTACAATGGAGTCTTTGCCTGATGAGAAACATGATGATACACTTCTAACCCGCGACCGATCCACACAAAGAAAAGATTTTACAAAAACTGTATATAGACGTGAGACACCCGTTGCACAACAGGTACGATGATGCAAATAATATTATAAATAATCTTGGCTGTTCTGATATTGATACGTATTTTATACGTCGTTGAAACAGTCTGAATACAAAGGTAGCATACTTCAATAACCATGTTTGTGGATTTGTTTTCAAAACAATTGTTTCAATGGAATGATATCAAATAACTATACGTATTAAAGAATTCTTGCTTTATGACACAATTTAGTTTTATAGAGAAGTACAATGGAATCTTTGCCTGATGAGGAACATGATGATACACGTCTAACCCACGACCGATCTACACCAAGAAAAGAGTTTACAAAAACCCTATATAGACGTGAGACACCCGTTGCACAACAGGTACGATGATGCAAATCATATTGTAAATAATCTTGGCTGTTCTGATATTGATAATTATATTATAAGTATTTGAAACGGTATTAAAACAACAATAGGTGACCTACATACTTCAATTATTGTTTTTTTATTTTTAATAAGTGTTACACTTGACTGCACTTAAATAAAAGTTTAAAAGAAAGCGTGCTCTATGACATGCTGTACAGGTAAAGAAAAGTACACGGGATTCTTCGTCTGATGACGAACTTGATGATGTACCTATATCGACGGACAAAGACCGACCTTCACAAATAAAAGAGCTGAAAAGAAACATACGTATCCTTGAGAAAGACGTTGAACAACAGGTACGATGATGTAAATGATATTGTAAATAATCTTGGCTGTTCTGATATTGATAAGTATTGTATAAGTCGTTGAAACAGTCCGAATACAAAGAATACCTACATACTTCAATAACCATGTTGACCTACAAAAATGAAAGAGCTGAACAGAAACATACGTAGACTTGAGAAACAGGTACGATGCTGTAAATAATAGTTGCTTTTCTGATGCTGATAATGGGAAACTGGAATCCTTATACAAATGAACAAATGAAGGCATGTTTACTCCATAATGATTATAAACGTAGTTAAATGTATAACTAAACATACCTTTTCGGTGAGGAAGTTGGAGTAAACATTTTTCTAACCACTTTTACAAGCACATGTTAGTATTCTAGAATTTAATTTTGTTATGTCAATACCATGGTATGTGCTTAATTTTACACCGCCTGTAAATTGTTATCATTTACTTGATCTTTTTATGACAAAGAATGATGATGACGATGACGTCAGAAAACTAAAGGATGAGTTATCGGCAGCTCTTACAAGGTATATAATGGTATACATTGATGATTCTTTACCTAGCACTAGTTCACATTTGTGCGATATAATATGGTGTGTATAGGAAACATAATTTATACTGCTGCAGGAATATTGCTTGAATATCAATATAATTCAACCTCGATATGCGACTAATTTTGGGTTAAGCCAGATAAGTTGAATAAAGTTCGGAAAAGTAAAACATTTGTTCAGTTCAAGTGGGTCATGATAGCCGTCTAACGATTACCGCATTCAACTTGTACACACTACATTATTGTTAATGTAATGTGCTCTTATTGATGTGGAGGTTTTGTTTATATCCTCCCTCTTTGGTAATGTTTATGCCCCCGGTTGGGTGGCATATAGTGATCGCACTGTCCGTCTGTCCGTCCTTCTGAAATTCCGTCACACTTTGCGCTTAGGTTTCGAAAAATGCTCGTATCTTCTACGTCCCTTGAGATATAACCTTCATATTTGGTATGCATATGTATATGAACAAGGCCTTTCCATACGCACAAAAATTTTGACCCCTGTGACCTTGACCTTGAACTAAGGGTCTACGTTTAGGTTTCAAAATCTGCGTTTAGGTTTCGAAAAATGCTCATAACTTCCATGTCCCTTGAGATATAACCTTCATATTTGGTATGCATGTGTATATGGACAAGTCCTTTCCATACGTACACAAATTTTGACCGTCCGTCCGTCTGTGTGTCTGTCCGAAACTTTTAACGTTGGTCATAACTTTTGCAATATTGAAGATAGCAACTTGATATTTGGCATGCATGTGTATCTCATGAAGCTGCACGTTTTGAGTTGTGAAAGGTCAAGGTCATCCTTCAAGGTCAAAGGTAAAAAAAAATGCATCTGCATCTCATGGAGCTTCACATTTTGAGTGGTGAAAGGTCAAGGTCATCCTTCAAGATCAAAGGTCTTCTTTTTTCAAAGCGGAACAGTAGGGGGCATTGTGTTTCTGACAAACACATCTCTTGTTTGGATATATTATTACTGTCCTTTGTTTACGATATGAACTATTTCAGCTGGGTTGCAAATGAAAGATGGTAATTGTATGCTTTATTTGTATATAAGATTTTTTATCTTGTAAACGGAGCTAATTTGACATATTGTTTTAAAAACAATCTGATACATATTAAACTATTTAAAAGCAGTATGTTCATTTCTAAATGTCAGTAGTATAAATGCTCGGTCAATAATACGTACAAATGCACACAGAGTACATAAGCAACTCGATCATGCGTATCAGTAATGCACAATAAAATGAAGCCGACGAAATGTGTTTATGTGTTGGTGTTATGGTACTACGGATGTGTATGTATTTCAAGGAAAAACAGCGCGCTAACGATTAATTTCGAGTTCAGTCATTTCCTTTAATTATTATTTATTCAGGTAAGAATCGAGAAAATAATGGCGGGTAAGCGATGGCTTATGTTTAAAAAAGGTTTATAGGTCATATGCTGGTTATCAAAGCACTCTCAATTTACTTCTGTAACGCGAGATCCGATTCGTTATCATGCTTATGCCGATCAACAAACTGTTAGTTAGCGGATAACGACACGGACAATTCGACAGAAAAAGAATCGGATTTCGTGGTGTTGAAATTGATAGATTGTAAAAACAAGGACTATTTATTAAACGTGAACAAAGCAGAATGTATTACATATATATTATACAAAATACGTTAGTTATATAATCAATTTAATGTTATGTTCATATGAACAAGCTACGTTCTTATATGGCAAAAAGGTCAACTTATTCTCTTCCTTAATGTCAGAACAGGAACAGCTATACATACGTGGTCATCATTGTGTCATAGCTCTTAGCTTATGTATGCGGTCCATGACAATTGATGATTTCCGAATCCGTTGATTGTAATGTGTTAGTTTGTTTTGACGTTGTATTAATGTAATGATCTGGTCGTTCTTGTAGCGCCTTCCTACTAATTTGTTAATGAATAATTTGATATGATGCTTCAAGAACTATTTAGGCTCCGGTTCGCCTATAAGGATCTAGCGCTCCATATTAGGTATGATCAAACTGACCTATCGCTGACCTCGAGAAATTCCCAAAAATGTATACATCCTAGATATAAACATATTTCGAACACATTTCCAAAATTAAGGAGCTTATAACGAAATTGTGTTTGAAATCCTTTTGACTGAAGTGTAATGGAACCTTAACGATAGTGCACACCTTTATGATCAATTGCAAATAGCACAAAACAAATATTACAATTGAAATCTGCAGACGCAGAATTTTGAACTGCATGCTTTGATATATTAAATAAAAATGATTTAGAAGGTGTTTTCAGTCATGTGATTGGATTATATTTGCAAAAATAATGTCCCGATGAAAGGTAATGTGAAACTATTTCAACGGTACCATTGCAACATTACAGTTTAAACACATCGGTGTATTTTAGTTATTTTGGAACATGTTTGCATATGAAGTGAAAATTGTGTATATAATAATTATAATATAATATAATGGACATTGTGATTCACATTTCCTTGATTCAGTCTTTTTTGTCCTAAACTGTTCTTATTAACTTTGTTACAACCTTTTTTTTTAATTAAATATAAGACATATAATGTATACATATATATGATCACAAAACAAAGTGATACCATGTGACAGCAATAATGTTCAAACATGTTATACAATGTATGCTAATATATATTTTGTTGACCTTGTGGTTCCTTATATATATAAGTTATAGATAAAAAAAAGTAAATGTATTTGTTTTGGTTGATTGTGATAGATGTTTAAAAAAAAAAGGAGAATATAATATTTATAAATAAGATGATATTTGCATAAGGTTGGTAGAAAGTAGAACTGGACTTGTTTATGAAAGTTTAATGTGTTTCCATTTATGTTCAAATATGTGAAGTGTATCATTGTTGAGGGCTATTTCTTTTTCAATTTGAATCTTAAGTTTCAAATAATTGATAAAACAGTTTATTGTTGGTGTTTGTTTTCTGTATTTCATGCTGAATATGAAATATTTCAATAATATAATAATGAAATTCAGAGCGTTATTAACCTCTGGTATTTTGAAGGTATTTACTCCTAAACTGATGTCTAAGAGAGATAGTGTTGCATGTAATTGTTGTTTCTCTAGAAAGGTTGTCAATTGATTCCATAGAGTTTGAATATGTTTAAACTCCCAGAAAAGGTGTTCTATTGTTTCAATATGTTCAACATTGTTACAACCTAATAAAAGGATATCACCTCAAATCTCGTTACATTAATTTACTTCCATTACATATTACATGCCCTTTGCCTTTTCAAGAAAAGTTTGACATCCTTCAATTTCTATTTCAGGAATGTGTTACCTACTCAAGGATTGGTATGTATAGGTAGAGACTTATTTTAAAAACGTATGCACCTATCATTTGGAGCATACATCTATGTTATTTGAAATGAGTTACGATGTTATAACACTAATTGCTTCACTAAAACAACAACAAGGCTTTTAAGTATTACAACGTTAGTATAACATACATACATTTAACAAGAACAACTTTAACTGCTACTTCAATTGACACAACTTACACAATTACTACTTCTTTAATTTATTGTGATTAGTATTAGTATTATTAAGTATTTACTTCAAAACCCCATCCGCCCAAGCACAACATACAAAAAAGCCAATTTATAAACCAAGAGAAGTTAATGTTATCTGATGGGTTCAGTCGATTCGTCTTAAGTGTGTACTATTCATTTATAATCAAGTTGTAATAACAATCAATGACACTACGCTTATTTACGCCCTTCCGAATTTCAAGTTCTCACTTTATTTCTTAAAGGGATAAAACGTTTATCAATTTAAATTATAAACATCGAATAAATGAATTTGAAGTCTACAACATGAACAATATTTCCATGTTTTATAAGAAAAAAATGCAGCTGTTGCATGTGTATGGGCCATAGGGGTGTCTAATTGATGAATACGGTGAAAACAAAGCAGAGGACCTATATACTTCAATGAAGATGTGTATTGATTTTTATGTTAAAAAAAATGTTACAATCGAATGCACTTGAATAACTAGTTAAAAAGAAAGCTAACTTCATGTCACTCTGTTCTGGTATAGAGAGATACACGGGACACTTTGTCTGATGAGGGACTTCATGATGTACCTCTATCGAAATCTGAAGACCAATCTACACAAATAGAAGAGCTTAAAAGAAAAATATTTAGGCTTGATAAAGCCGTTGAAAAACAGGTACGATGCTGTTAATAATGGTGGCTGTTCTGATTTCGATTAGTATTTATAAGTATTTGTAACAGTCTGAAAATGAAAGACCGGGAATCAATATAAACATTAACAAATGTTATGTCCATTATGATTATAAAAGTATTTAAATTGAGAATTGACACATACATTTTCGGTGAAGAGGTAGAAATATCCATGTTTTTAACACTTTGACAAGCACATGTTAGTATTCTGGAATTCAATTGCATCGACACATTATTTTCAACTGTACTCCAGAATCTAGATTTTGACACGACGAAAAAGGATTATGAAGATATCGTCAGGAAACTAAAGGATGAATTATCGGCATCTCTCACACGGTATATATACATTTATGATTCTTCACATATCACGTTTTAACATTTATCCGATAAACTATGGTATGCATGTCAAACATAATTCATACTTCATGGACCTTGTTTTAACATTATTCAACCTGTGTACGCGAGATATTTTTAATGGCGTCTGATGAGTTGAACAAGGTTCGGAAAACAATCAGTAAAATGGGCTATGCTGGCTGGCCCTATATAGACTACCTCATTCTATTTGAACTAAATACTTAAGTGTTTATTTAATATCCTCTTACTGATGCGGAGATTTTGTGTATATCCTCCCTCTTTGGTAATTTATGAGATCAATAATTAACGTCTTTTGTTTCTTTGTTTAATGTATTAAAATTTGCAGCTTGCTTGCAAATAGTAGGTGGTAGATTTTTATCTTGTAAAAGGAGCTAATGTGTCCTATTTTGTAAAACAATCTGTTACATATTTAACGCTTTAAAGGCAATATATTCATTTCTAATTGTGAGTATCAGTAATACTGCTCGATAAATGTACAAATACACAAAGAGTGCATAAGTAACTCAATCATGCGTTTCAGTAATGCACACTAAATGAAGCCGACGAAATGTGTTGGTGTGTTATTGTCATAATACTGCGCATTTGTATGTATTTCGCGGATAAAAGGGTCGATATAAAATAAATCACGTGCATTCATTACCTTTGATTATTATAAATGCCCGTACGAAGCAATGGCTCATGTTTCAAAACCAACGGCTAGTCGCTCCTATGCAGGTTATTAAATCACTCTTGATTGAATTATGTAACGCGAATTCCGATTCTTGTGGATCATTAAAATGTTAGTTAGCGAATAACGGAACAGACAACGTGAAGAAAAAAAAAATAGGGTTTCGTGGTGGCTTAAGTGATAGATTGGAAAACACAAGGACTATTTATTTAACGTTTACAACAAGAAAACTTTATACAATATATAATACAGAAATTTACGTTATTTAATAGATCAATGTTACGTTATGGTCATATCAAAATGTTACATTAAAATATTCTCTTCGTTAATGTCAGAACAAGAACAACTATACTTACGTGGTCATCATTTTGTCATAGTTGTTATCTTATATGTAAGCGGTCCCGGATAACGGATATTTCCGAATCCAACGAATTTAATTAGTTGGTTTGTTTTGACCTTTTAATTATGTTATGATATGGGCGTTATTGTAGCGCCTTCATATGCAGTTGTTTAAGTGAATGTCAGAGTTTATTTACATGTCATCGCCGAGTCTTCACGACTACCTTATGTGCTGACCTCCCCCTATGACCTTTCAGGGGATTTTTTTAAATTTAAATCAAAGTAGGTCAAATTTTTCCGCGCTATGATACTTTAAGAATTGTGTGGGCTCTCTTTAGCCAATCAAGACCCTGCGCTCCGTATGACGTATGGTTAAACTGACCTATCGCTGACCTTGAGGAATTCCTGAGACTGTGTATCAGCAAGCGCACGACAGTACAAGGGGTACCCAATAGGGTTTTCAAAGCACAAACTATGTAAATAATATTGACGAAGTGTGTATTAAATTTTTATTATTGAACATACAGGGGTTGAAAAGTAAGCGTTTAAATAAACTTGAATGTCCAGAAATTATTCAATTATTTGAAAATAGCGATATTGTATGTTTTACGGAAACCTGGGGTAGTGATGTTATAAACTTCGATAAAAATGGCTTTGAGCATTTTGTTTAAAATAGATTGGAAAAAGTGACTGGTACCACCAGATATTCTGGAGGCATAGTACTATATATTAAAAATACATTTGTTATGTAATGACAATACCTGTATATTAAAGCATGAAGATTCTCACATTTGGGTTAGAATAGACGGTCATTTTAACCTTACTACAGATTTGTTCATTTGTCTGTGTTATATTATACCGTCATCCTCTAGCAGGAATGTTCTAGTAGATTCAAATGTTTTTGATGTACTATTAGACAATATTATATATATGCAGAATACGTATGGAGAAGATAATTGCTCATTTATGCTCCTTGGAGATTTAAACTCAAGAGTAGGTAATCTACCTGATTTTGTAGTAGAGGATACGCACACCTTAAAAAATAATAACTTATTACCTGAAGATTATAATGTTGACACGAATTTTATCAAGAAAAACTCAAGATATTCGTACTAATGCAAATGGTTATTTATTACTTGATTTTCTAAATCAAACAGGTCTACGTATTGCAAATGGTAGAGTCTGTAATAGTACAGGTGCGTATACATATGTGGGCAGTGCAGGGTCAAGTGTAGTTGATGATTGTATAGTCAGTGAAGAAATGTTACCACTTTTTGTAAACTTTTACATACATGGGCCTAATATTGTTTCTGACCATTGTATCATAGAGTTTGCCATTCAGGGGCAGATAAATCATGATGATATTAAGTATAATGTTACTACTGAAAATACAAATAGTCATACTCATTTTTATTATAGATGGAATGCAGATAAAAAAGATGTTTTTCAGGAATCAATATCCAGTTATAGTTTCAAATGTAAACTTCAGGTTTTGAATAGTAATTTTGATTGAATTAGCTCAAGTGAAGATGTTGATAATTGTATTGATAATTGTGTATCTTGTATAGATAATGTATGTAAACCACAATTTGGTAAAACTACATCGCAAAGTAATTATGAAAATAATTAGGAAAGTAGTGCTTCTACAACACCCTCATATGTATGTTATGATGTTTGTGAGGCTAACAGAGTCGATTTTTATAGAAAACTAAAACATTATAGAAAAAAACCATAGCAATGTTAATAGAATTGAAATGGTCAAGGCCAGAAGTGTAAACAAAACGAGTGTAAGATCATTTAACTGTGAACAAGATAAAATTAAAACACAAAGATTACTGTCTGCACGTTTAAGTAATGCCAAAGACTATTTGAGAATGTTAAAAGAATGTAATGCACCTAAGGTCCGAAAGGAATATCTTTAGACACTTTTTTTCTGAATATTTTAGAGCTATACACAACCCTAATAGTATATTTTTTCAAGCAGACGAAGATGTTATTGATTTCACTGATACAATTTCCGAAGATGAATTAAAATAATGTGTAATGAGTTGGATATGCCATCTACAAATGCAGATGTAATGAAAGGTATTTCAGAACTAAAGTTGGGTCGAAGTGCAGGGCCCGATTGCATTTTACATGAATTTTTAGTTTATGGTAAAAATGTATTAGTTTATAGCATTGTGAAACTGTTCAATAAGATTTTAGATTGTAATTATTTCCCTTCATGTTGAAGTGAAGGCTGCATTGTTCCTATCCCTAAGAAAGGCGTCAAATGTTACTAATTTAAGAAGAATAACATTACTAAGTGTTGTTGGAAAATTGTTTACAACACTTATAAACACTAGACTTACACATTGGGCAGAAGAAAACTATATATATATGTAGAAGCGCAAGCTGGTTTTAGGGCTAAAATGGGAACTAGGGACAATATCTTTGTATTACATGGTTTAATTACCCAAATAATTAATCAACACCAACAGTTACTTTGTGTATTTGTTGACTTTTAATTTGGTAAGACCAAACATTTGGTACAAATTATGCAAACTGGGTATTAGAGGTAAGGTTTTTAATGTTATCAAATCTACGTAAACGCAAGTACGCTCATGTGTTAAACTAAATTGTGAAACTGGAGAAATGTTTGAAAGCCTTTTAGGAGTACGTCAAGGCGAGTGTTTAAGTCCTTTTATTTTTGCTATGTATTAAAATGACCTCGAAGATGATTTTTTCTTAAAAGGTGCCGAAGGTGTTGATATTGGTACTCTTAAGATGTTTCTGTTAAGGTTTGCAGTTGACATTGTGATTTTCGCAAATTCAGCGGAAGAACTGCAAAAAAATCTAGATATTGTATCGACATATTGTAACAGATTGAAATTAACTGTTAATTGAGATAAAACCAAAGTATTTATATTTAGAAAAGGTGGTAGACTTTCAAATAATCTAAACTTTTATTATGATGGAAACCATATAGAAATAGTGAATTAGTATTCTTATCTCGGTATAATATTTACATCTGGAGGTTCATTCACGGAATCACATGAGACATTGTCCGGCCAGGCTCTTAAAGCGATATTAAAACTCAGAAGATATTTGTATAGTTACATAAATATTACTGTTGAACATATGTTAGATCTCTTTGAAAAGATAGTTAAACCAATACTGTTTTATAGTGCTGAGGTTTGGGGGTTTGCTCGAGCAACTCCCGTTGAAAGAGTGCATACAAAGTTTTGCAAGTCTGTATTAGGTGTTTAATGTAGCACTCAAAACAAATTTATGTATGGTGATCTTGGCCGAATGGATTTACATTCCCAGAGGCTTGTTTGTATTGTTAAATATTGGTTGAAGATTACTGGTTGTAGTGATCGAAAATATGTGTCGTGTATTTACAATACTATGCTTAAATGATATTGATTATAACCCACGTAAGCAAAACTGGGCTTCACTTGTTACAGATACGTTGTGTAGATAAGGTTTCTATCATGTATGGTTGCAACAGAGTGTTGGAAACAATTGCCAGTTCATTAGTGTATTTAAACAACGTGTTAAGGACATATTTGTACAGGACTGGCATAGTAGATTGGAAAATTCATCTAGAGCGATATTCTATTACACTTTCTGTATTTTCGAATTTCAACCATATCTTAAACATGTAAATGTAAAATGCTATAGAAATGCTCTTACAAAGTTACGAATGTCATCACATAGATTAAATATTGAAACATGTAGATGGAATAGAGCGCCAAGGGAACAAAGACTATGTAACAAATGTAATAAATTAGAGGACGAATTTCATTTTCTTTTTGAGTGTAAGTTATATGATTGCGTACGAGGAAATTATCTTAAGCAGAATTACCGTACTAGACCAAATATGTTTAAAACAGTCGAGCTGATTACAAACGATAATTGTGAAATATTACGAAACCTAGCTGTATATGTAAGCAATGCTTTTGAATTGAGAAAAGCACATTATACAATGCATTAATGTTTATGTCGTTTATTGCAATTAAGATTTTGTACGTTTTAAAATGTGTTTGTAAATGGTAACTGTATTGTTTTCATGTATGCATCATTATGGTTATAGAGTTTACGTAGATAGCATAGATATTATTACATTGTATTGATTTATTATACTTATCTTATGTTTTTCAAACATGATGTAATTCTTAAGAATGAAATTCTTTATAAATATAGAGTAGTGTTCATATACACACCATATTTTATGAACATACTCGATTAACAAATTTGTAAAAACACTGATATGAATATTACATCATGATATGTATTTTAGCACTGATTGTCGCCAAATTGTAAATGTATGTAGATATAACATCATGTTGAACAAGGACCATAAAGCTCTATATCAATTGTGTATATATGTATATGTATTTGTTGAAATAGAAGTGATTCTTCTGTATATCCCAGATACAAAACAAAATTTCGAACACATTTTCGAAAAAACAAAAACATTAAAGAAAAACTTCAAACGAAATCGTGTCAAAAATCCTTATGACAATTGTGTAATGGAGCCTTCACGATATGGCACAATTTTATGATTAAATCCAAATGTCATGGAAACACATATTTCAATTGAAATACGCAAAACTGTGGGCTTCATGCTTTGATATAGAAGCGGATAGATTTCTTACTTATATATATATACAATTCCTAATAGCAATGAGTAAGTTATTAATGCGTTCATGTTAACATTACAAACATTGAAGAAGACGATACTCACGAACGGTAGTTGTTACTAGTAAAAGTTGTCTTCATAGTTTGTCATTCGTACTAAAATTTACTTTCTCAAAATCAGTTGGTTGTTTAGGCGATTGACAACTCTTTCTGGGCACTTCTTTCTTAGGCAACACATACTAGACGTTGATATTCTCTTGGAAACAATGAAAATGTACGATGATTCGAACTGTTCACAGGTATTGTAAACATGGATTTGTTTATAAATATATATCGCCAATTTGCGATTCAGGGAACGAACACATGCAAAACCAGACGACACAAGAAAAGAGCTCGAACAGTCAGAACATATACTTGGTGAACTCATTGATGAGCTCAAAGAGGAATTTGAACAAGCTAAAACTAAAGTACGACGATTGGAGAATGCCATGAAGTAAGTTTGTGTTTTATTGTGTTATGTGTTGCTGTTTGAAGATAGAGCAATTACTAATATTGAAACATTTCTATCATATATCCCTAGTGATCATATGTTATTTTATTATTTTGATTTCAGATTCTGCTTAAAACCGAAAGACAAAGAACGTTTGCAGGAAGAGTAAGACCTATCATGAAATACATATCATATAATTTGTTTTTGTCGAACACATTTGGTCAATTACTAGTACCCCCACACGTAATACTAATCCAAACCTGAATATTAAGTGTTGTCGTTACTTAATTTCAATTGAAGTATGATTATGTTCCAGGTTGACACGTAAAAAGGAAGAAGTTCGCCAGCTAAATCAGTACAAAGAAGTACTGGAAAAGAGACATGGGTACATCGCAATAACATTTATTTTACATTTTATTTTAATAATGCGTCACAATAGTCTTAACATACATGGATACAGTACGCTACATGTAATTTACGCAATAATCTAAGCAGACGTTAGAACATCAATAAATTATAATATAAAAAAAATGTATTATGCAAACAAGGTTCATAGACTATATACCGTAAGTTCAAATATTCTTCAAACATGCAAATCGATATTCATACCAAGACAATAATAAACAAATTTAATTCTCTGTTTTTGAATTTGTTTAGTGTTCTTACGGCCACACTTCAGATGCTAAAGCAAGATTCTCCTAAAACAGACGATTACACGTAAGCTTTTTGTAATGTTTTCAATATATTTGTACTTGTTAGATAAGTTTTGAATGAATATTTTAATTGTGCAAAAGCAGGAGCATGAAGAACGAGAATGATAAACTTCATGATATTTAACACTTACCCAATAATCTATATATCAAAGCGTTTTCGTTATTTTATTACCTGGCTATATACCCGAAATAAGGTATAAAGGGGAGAACTGAATTAACGACGGCCATTTGGCCGTCCGTCTGACTGCCCCTTTTCCAAAACTATAAATTAATTAGACTTTGTTAAAAACTGTCTACAGCGATGTCCCTTTTGAACTCAAAATTTGTCAATATGATTATGATTAAAACGAAGTTATTTGCAAAATAACTTCACACATGTTTTCCTCTTAAACCACAAGGATAGCGTATTATGTTGGTGTTTAACATGGTACTGTGATCCTTCAAACCGCTTTAAAAAAAATGAATGTCAAAACTGGCCACTCCCGGGGTTTATGGTTTATTGAGACGCATAGAGCAACACAACTTTAAACAACTAATCATCTAAAACAATAATGCCCACGGTTTTGATATGTGTTATGTAACAGATCGTCTTAACTCTATAGTCAACACTTGTCGCGTCACTACACTAAAGACTACAAGATACGCAAACTGTGCGTGTTAAACATGTTTGACGAAAAGATGTCTGCGTGTTTGACAATGTGTTTACTTCAAACTGTGTTTACAGAATTTCTCTTAAGACACTTTTTGAAGAAGAAGCCAAATTGCAGATTGAATCTGAGATTATGAAAGTGCAGCTTCAGAAGTTAGCGACTGTTACTGATGCACCCAGTGAAACGGTAAATACAATTTTAAAGATCAATCAGTGGTAATCTATATCGTTGAAATTATTAAGATTTAAGTATACATACATTTGGCTTTACACTTATTTAACGAACGAAGGATTATTTATTACATGGCAAAGCTCAAAACAAAAGATGTACCCATTCTAGACCTGTTAAAGCCCACACAATTTAAAATAAAGAGAACACAATCACGGGTTTGACTGGACCGATAATATCAAGATCCGAAAGAGAAAAATGTTTTAAAAGACGGATATGAAAATAGCCGAGTAACAACCCTGTCTCTTCTGTGACACTAATAAAACATTCGAGAAATTCCTTCTTGCACTGATAAATAACTTCGCAAACTCATGCATCGCTTTGATTAAGAGATTGATAAGAGCATATCTTTTAAGAAAAAATTTATTCATTTTATTGCTTTTCGTGCACATCCGAAAATTTGGGTAACAACTGCGACGAAAGAAGTAAACTACGCAGCGAGCGTTCATTCATTGCAGGATAATTTAACGAACGAGAGAGTAGTAGAATTATAGACATTCTAATGTTATGATTATCTCGCCTATTTATGAATTCCAATTCTTATTTATTTATTTGTGCGCAGTGTACGTAGTAGTCATTTAGAATCGGAGGCTATAAATATGTCAGGTAGAATCAAACTCCTCGCATCGATTACCTCCCCTAGCTGTTTACAGTAATGCTAGCGTTACGCTCATATCAGTCGGCACTCTTTATGGACATGAAAGGTTTATAAGAAAAAAAATAATTAAATAAGAATCTTTCATTTTTAACAAGCCTGTAGTACACCATATGTATAGTAGTTTGTATCATAGTATGATTTTTCGACATAATTCATAGCGTAATGTCTTCTTATATTAACAACTGCTCAACCATGAGAAAGATTTGTACTGTAGCAACATACAAAAATCAACATAATCACTCTCACACTTTGCATATAATAGTTTAATTTGTGAAATATTGTAAACACAATATATTTGTTTGACCTAATATAATTTAAATTGAATTGAACGGCTCTGTCTATATTAAAGGTTGATAATAACTATTGTTGCAAAATTAAATTGATTAAGAACTGTTTTCTCGACACACGAAGTCAGTGAATGCGTATTGTAATCAATCATCGAGTAGATGAATTAAAATCCGACACAGGACATTCCTCTCCTGACACTATTAAAGCCTCTATAACGCTCCAAATCAACGAAAATCTCGTTACATATTTCGTAAAATAAAGTTAACACTTAAACAAACAGTGTTCCTTATAGCAATAGCCAAAATTACAACACTAGATGAAGTCTGGTAACATAGATTTAACACGATACAAATTGCTCTTTTTTGTTTGTTTGTGGTACAATATATTCAACACATGTTCATGCCCCATTTTAGTGTTCGCTTGTCGTGGTCTGGTAACATAGATTTAACACGATACAAATTGCTCTTTTTTGTTTGTTTGTAGTACAATATAATCAACACATGTGCATGTCCCATTTTAGTGTTCGCGTGTCGTATTTATAGATATGGTTGCGGGAAAATAAAATGGAATATATTGTGCCACACAAAAATAAAAAATAAACATTTTATATCTTGTTGAATCTATGTTACCAGAACACATCTAGCGTTGACATTTTGGCTATTGCTACAAGGAACACTGATTGTCTATGTGTTAACTTTATTTTACGAAGTATTTAAAAAAAAATCAGTTTATTTTAAGCACTATATGGACTTTTAAGTTAAATTGTCTCGTTGTTATATACAAATCATATACCTAAGTACAGCTTACATTTCATCAAATGTGTATCTGTGAAACGCTCTTCATAAAATATGCAAGACCGGGTCGAGTGTTGTTATTTTTTCAGATAAATAAGTATGCCCCTTGACTTTGAGTGAACACGAGTTGGCAGGAGGCGATTCAATTTATTAAATTGATTAGATATACAATTTTATAGTATATTAATAAATACAACGTGTATTAAAGTTATACATACTTAACCTCACTTTGTTTCATAACAATCATTTACATATTAACTTATAGAAGTTATAAATTGAACTCTGTTTCCTTTTAAATTAATGTTGAAAAACACTCTAACAATTTAAGCACTGAATTGTTGCCTTCGAAAATACTGAATTGTGTCCTGTAAACATAACTTGTGCGTCAATATAACTTTGTTGTTCAACAGCAAGAGGTGCGTTATCCTAGTAACGCACTAATGTTTGTAAAAAAAACAGACTTTGGTATTGAACACCGTACATGGCATTCGGTGTGTGTTGTTAGTGATTATACAATACAATTGGATTGTAGTGGTACATATATGTTATCATTCCCAACGATATTTTTCCCGTTCATCCTTATCCCCACCCTCCGCACCATCATCATTATAAGCCGCATAACATCGCCATCATTATCTACAATAACGACACAAACACCATATGGTACCAAAATCACCTTCATTATCATCATCATCATCATCATCAAACACAACATCATACTACCATCACCGCCTGTACGTCAATCGTCGTCATTATGATTGTATCGTCATAATAATCTTAACCGATATCATATAATTATCATATTATCACCGTTATCATCATATAATACTTGATACATATACATTATCATTATGAGATAAGTATTCTAATGTTTTAAAGCAAAAATTCAGAATCGCACATGAGGATTTAGCATAAAGTCATTAACAAAATAGACTTCGGTTTTCCAAAACATAAACAAATACGCCACTCGCCGTGGCGTATTGGATATGGTGTTCGCCTAGCGATCGGGAGGTCATGGGTTCGATCCCCACTGTGGGAGCGTTTCTTAAGATCTCTCTTAACCAAGAACTGGTTCTAGTACCAGGAAACGGACTCTAGAGCATTTCAAATAAGCCTTAGGCTTTCGATGCAATCGAGCTAAAATAAATAGGTTTAGACTTAAACAAATATTGTCACGTACCAGTTAAGCCTGGCCTCGTTCAGACAGACCCACTCAACGTTTATGATTATACCGTACACTAAAAGCGCTGAAGACACTGCCGCTGTGTGTAAACAGAGGGCATTGCAGTACCGTACTTTGGTGTCAGTCCAACTTCGGTAAACCCCAAAGAGCGACCAAAGTGCGTTGAAGTAATTCACTTATATATGAAACGAAAAACACTTTGGTTGTGCCGTGTTAATCCTTTTTTCGTCAATTTCATCATCGTTATCATAGTCGTCGTCATAATAATCATCGTCTTTTCACATGATAATAATACAATAAAATCTGTATGACGAACTTGATGAAGACAATGGCGGTGATGGTAGTATGGTGTTGTTGTTGATGGTAAAACAACATGATGGTGCGGATATTGCACTATGTCGATAACTGTTGCCATGATAATAACACGACAAACGCGATTCAAAGTGTACATAATGTGCTTAAAAAACGTGAGATAATATGTGAATAGTTGGCTGATAATAAGCGTAACGCGCTATAAGCAGTTAGGGGAGGTAATCGCTAACAGTAGTTTAATTTTACCTGATCTGTTTTAGCCTTAGATTTTCAATGACCACCTGTGCTGTACGCAAATATCAGGTGACTATTACGTATCATAGTGCAATATTTTAATTATTCATAAATATACTCTTTCGCGACAAGTTTACATCTTTTAAGCTGTTGTCATATTAAGGGTCCGTTCAGTATTCTTTAATTTAAGTAATTTAACACATTATTCACATCGAATGTCAATTAATGGATGCATGTAGTTGACGAGCTGAAATCTTTGGAAAAAAATGATTCAACAGCACCAGAGTGATCGGTTAATCGTAGTTATTTTATGCCAGGCCACATTTTCTGATAATTTTAAAAATAGTTAATCGTAAATCTTAAATGACTATTATTTGTTATTTAATGTTATGTTGTTATGTCTAGTAACGTGAATAATGTTTGTATTTAAGTATGAAGACGATGTACATTTGTATAAGTCTGAATAAACTATCTGTCCGTCTGTCTGTCTGTCGTAAAACATTGACTTTCTCCGAAATGTCTTGATAGATTGTGATTTTTTTTTAGAAACCCGCGTTCATCCACCGACTATTCATCGGTTATTATGACCCCAATAAATGCTTTGAGTACAATAACGTATACTATGAATGTAATAGTTTACTAAATTGAATAATGGGTCAATTGTTTTATGCCCGTTTAAACAAAACGGGGCATATTATCATATGGGAACACTCGTGAACCGGAAGTGCGGATCGTGGATGGGGTGCGGGTTTCCGGTGGCGTCTAAGAGAACGATGTCCGCTCAATAACTCAAACAGTTTAAATCGGATCTTCATAAATCTGATAATAATGCGTGTGTACATAATGTATCGGCTAAGTTCGATAACCAGACAGATCGCTTGAAGCACGTCAGAATTGTGGTTCTTGACAATAACAAATAGTGAATCTAACAGTTTCTGCGTTCTAACTCAAACGGTTCAAATCAAATTGTTAATAAACTTGGTGAAGATTTTTGTGGGCATAATATTTCAACCAAGTTCCATAAAAATCTAGATGACTTTAAGCACTTGAATTATGGCCATGATATTTTTAAAAGAAGGCAGAATTACAAAAAAAAAAAATTTGTCCGTTTTCTTACCCACAAAGTTAAAATTGGATTATCATGAAATTTGGTGATAATGTTTGTGGGCATACTATCTAGACAGCACAAATTGGATCATCAGAAAACGTGGTGATGGTGTTAATAGGCATAATATTTCGGCATCGGCTAAGTTCGATAGCAGGCTATATCGCTTGAAGCACTTCAAAATAATAGTCCTTACATTATACAAAATGGCAAATTTAACATGGTTTGCTCTGTAAAACAAAAAGTTAAAATCAGTAAATCATGACATTTGGTGGTCATGATTGTGAGCATACTATCTCGACCAAGTTCGATAATAAGCCAGATCACTTTAAGCACTTCTGAGTTATAGCCCTTGAATTAAAAAATGGGCTCATTAACATTTTCTGCTCTGTAACTTAAACATTTAAAATCGGATCAACATGAAACTTTGCGATACTGTTTGTGGGCATTTATTTTCGGCCCAATTCGATAAACAGCCAGATCACATGATAACACTTCTGAATTTTAGCCCTTGAATTATAAAATGGAAAAATTAACATTGTCTCAATGTGACAATTGGCGATGATTTCAATTTTGTAATAACATATTATGTAAATGTTATTTAGGGAAATGAGGCATTGGTTGCACGAACCGAAGACACCTTTACGCCCATGAAGAATAATGACGTAATTTCTAGACATGGAGCAGTGAAAGGCCCATTTAAAGACATATCACGATTTAACACTCGTGTTCTTTTAGCCAAGAACAGCAATTCATGCGCATATGACCCACGTAATGATGTTCACGTGGTTGCTGCTATACATATTGGTGCTCCATTCACTGAACTTGCATTTGCCATGACATCAGACCCATCGTGTATCGACACTTTCAATTTGAACGGAGATATTAAGAAGAGAGGTAACATTAACGATTATTATATTTGCAATAACGTTTTTATTTTAGACATATATATGACGTTATGCGAAGTGTAATATTTAACCGCTAAAGCATGTACATGTATTAAATAACATCGGTTTCTGATTACATTTTGATACAGAAAAAACCAATCTGTTGATGAAGGCGGATGGTAAAACCTTTGAGGCATTCGGTGACGAAGCAGAAAAAATGTACTCAAACCTTGTTTCAAAACAAAGTCACAAAGAACATTATCTGTTTAGAGACTTCATGAAGCAGTTATACAGTAGAGAGGTATAGTATATTTACCTTCTTTTGTTTTACATTTATTTTCCATGTACATAAAGCCCCTATACTACTCAAAATTTCGTAAAATAATTTAATTAATTATTATTATTATTTACAATTGCCAATTAAAGCCTCATTACTACTCAAAATCAAGTTAACTTTCGCACAATATTTCGTAAAATAAAGTTAAACAATTAAAAATCAGTGTTCTTTTCAGCAATTGCCGAAATTTCAACGCCAGATGCGGTCTGGTAACATAGATGTTTGTAGATACAAAATGCTCGTTTTTATTTTTTGTTGCATATTATATTCCAGTTTAATGTCCCGCAACGATATCTATTCATAGGACACATGAAAACCAACATGGTACCATTTTAGGGTTCGTGTGTCGTATGAATAGATATATTTGCGGGGAATTAAAATGGAATTAATTGTGTAACAAAAAAATAATAACGAGCATTTTGTATCTACACACATCTATGTTACCAGACCACGTCTGACGTTGAAATTTCGGCAATTTCTATAAGGAACAATGATTTTTAATTGTTTAACTTTATTTTACGAAATATTGTGCGAAAGTTAACTTGATTTTTGAGTAGTAATGAGGCTTTAATTGGCAATTGTAAATAATAATAATAATATAATCAAGCAAAGAAAACAATTAAATTAGTTATAAATATAGATATTCGATTTTAGATTCAATCTGTATAGAACTAGCATGAACCCGTCCCAAAAATTCGTTATATAAGTTGTAACAGTACTATTTATACTACCACGATACTCGTATACTATCAATTACGAGAATTCACGTACTGAAGTACTAGATTCACGTTTATATGTACTCAAGGCATATATGTCTAACGAAACGTTTTGTAAAATCGACAAATGTGTTCATTTTCTTTCTAAAAAAAAGATGATGGTGAATATTTCTAAATAAAATATACTACTGCTTTTGTTTATACATAATCTTAGCTACTTGAATAATGATATACATCTAGGCAATGCTATCGGGCATGTAACACATTGAATTACGACTTCCAACTGCGGGGCATTACTAAGATCTGGAATTCGTATTACCTCATGCTTCGAAATGAAATCTTGTAAAAAAAACTTTAATAAATTTATTTCATAGGACAAGGTGCATCAGTTGCATCGTTTAGTAGTAATTGTACATTGTTGAGTTAATTTAAGAAACCCATTATTTAACTTCGTTGTCTCTAAAATGACTGTGTCGCCCTTATGAAAATACATTTAACATCTTAAAATGTTTCGAAGGTTTGTTTTACATTTTTTTGGCATGTTACTTGACGCGCAGACAATATGCTTCTTGAGAACGGTCCCGTGTTGTGCACAATTAAAATTGCTATATATAAAGCGCTTCGCCGATGTCGGATAAGCAAAAAAGCTCTCAAATTGTGATATTTTAACGTTAAACCATTGTTTTAAGTTTTCTTTTACGAAAGTTAGTATATTTGCGCAATATGTTGCCCGATTAGCGAACAAATAACAGCCAGCAATCTAGGTAGAAAGTAATCCTAATCAGTTTTTCCCCCCAGAAAAAAGCAAAACCCGGCTATCGACGTTGGCAATGCTCTTCAGTGTATATCAGATGATCGGCTAGAAGCCCTTTCTGCCCACAAAGCATGTATTGTGGACATAAGCTTAGTTCTCCAAACCATCTCTCTATACCTCTAATTAACGTTGGACATTTGTCCGATTCTGGCATCAGTATTATTACTACCGGTAAACATCTTGGTTAGCTCACTTATATAGTCGTGGAGAAGTTCGAAAGGCTTAACCAAATACCGTTATCGATATTATGCTTAAAACGGCAAAAAACTGTATACAAATGCAAATATGTTTGAATTTTCACTTCATGTGTATTTTACTATATTACCACACGTGAAATGAAAATGCGATAGCACTGTTTAAAAAACATATTTTACTTGTTTTGCTTTAAATGATAGGAAATCATTGGAGAAGATACACATCTGGAAGATGCAGATGGGAAAACACTCAATGCATTACATGTGGTTTCAACAACATTAAGACAAATTAAATGCAATTTCATGACTCGTCTACAACCAATATTGGACGATAATCGCTACGATGACAAAAACATATACTGGGTATTAACATTTCCACCATGCCATGACAGTGCGGAGACATTTATGATAATGGCAGCCATACAGGTAAATCTTTAAAATCAAACAGTCTAATTTTATTTTTCCCAATGTTGCTTCAAAAATAAATTTATAAAAAACGTTATAGTATTTTAAAGCCCAACTGCATCAATTTGAATAACTGGTAACCATATGGATTTGCATTCACTAATTGAAGTACCTGGTAAATCGTTTTGCCTGGACGGGCTGAGGGAAAACTGGAAGCTAATTATTCAAGAACGATTTTAGCTGCTTGGATAACATGTATTTATTAATACCTCATATCCAGACATTACTATAAGGTTGTATCGTTGTATTAATAATAGACAAATATAAGGTATATTAATCTAACTATTGTAACATAGAATATAAAAATGTCACAAACTTTGAGCGAACGTAGGACTGCAAAGAACGTAATTAGATTTCAGTTACAGGTCACCCCTACATTCAATAGAAAACAACAGTTCCCGTTAATAACTATTGAGTTGTGAAACAAAAAGTGTTTTTGATTTACATTCACACAATTTGTTCGTGGTTAGTAAATTAATATTTCATTGCATGCCTCTTTAAATTACTGTTGAATAGTGAAAAATATGGATTAATATTATTATTCCTGAATATTCGAAAATAGAACTTTCTTAGTTTGCAAATACAAAAAGAACATGTATCTTGTTGTTATTTTAAGGCCGGAATAGACAGAAATCATCTGAGCGTTATAATGGAAACAGAGGCAATCGTGTGTTTCTTCTTTCCACAATTGGTTAAAAGCATGCAAGAAAACCGAATTTCAACGGTAGCTACCGGAACACGTCACATTGTGTGTGACGCGGGAGGTACCATCCATGTTTCAGTGATTTCTTTTACATCAATATCAATGCAGACCTCCTAATTTTGCATTTGTATATTAATGTGACATAACTTATAATCGTCGGCTTTTTTCAGCTGAAAAGGTCGGATTTGCAGTCATTGAGGTGTCGTCAGAATATAAAATCAAACTGGTACAGGAAGCAATCATCAAGTGCTGTAACGGGCAAATGATCAATGAATTCTTTCACAATCTATTGGATTCTTTGGCGGGTATGTAAAAACTTACGATTTAAACCTTTACAAGTCCCGTTCCAATAATCTTTGTTCTAATGTATTATCCATATTATTTTATAATTGTTGGTATCGTTACAGTCAGAATTAATATAAGTCAAAACTTGCATTTGATTTCATTTCAGGATTTGAAATAATGAAGTTGTTAAAGGAAAATTTTTTGGAAGAGTTCAATGAAATTGTTAAATGTATCGAAACGAGAAAGAGGGAGACAATATTACCGGGAAAACGTTCGTTTACTTTGTCACTTCCGGTGATGTTTTCCACGAAAGTTCAAGAACGCTTTAGAAGAGGTTTATGGGAACAAATTAAATACTCCGAATACAAGGATGATGTATCGGTGGCTGGTAATAAGCTGTTTGTCAGGAACACGATTTTCGAAAAGATGTTCAATGAGCCCCTTCAAAAAATAATTGATTGTCTGTCCGCCGTATCGTCAAGCATGGTATGCAGTTCCATCTTCACAGTCGGTGAATTTTCCGAAACGCCATATTTCCAAGATGCATTGCGACGGGCCTTCCCGCAAATGATGATCACGAGTTCTCGTGGAGGAAATGCAGTCCTCACAGGTGCAGTTTTGTTCGGACATTTCGTTTGTGAAAAAAAAAATGATTAGTGAGCACGAAACTCACCGCCAGTGGAACACAAAAGACAGCAACAATAAATTTAGTATACCGAAATGAACGGTATTAACTATTGCTAGCGTTATTGTAGAACGATTTGCGTGTTTTATGATTGTTGACTTTTGCATGCGCATAATTAAAATTATGGATTGATACAAATTACGTTTGTGTTAAGAGATGTAGAAACGAACTTATCTTCAACCGCCATATGTTCGCTTGTCAGGACGAAACTGTAACACATACTCCTTCCCTTTACCTAACAAGTATAATACTTATCCTCATTTCTATCCGATCGAAATTTGAACCAAAATTTAAACATTAAACTTGCATATGACAAGATATAGACGACCCTCGATCCGACAACTCGCCAATGTGCATGTGTTATACCACTTTCATGCAAATTATATGAAAAAGCGAAATTCATTCAACAAACCTGTTTTGTTTATGTCAGTGTGGCGCGCGAGAAGGTTGGCGTAAATTGGCCATTTTAAAATCATATAGTAGTGTTAGTTTGTATTCTTTGTATTATTTTGTGATACGTTACATTTAGCAACAGTGTCTCTGCGTACATGTTGATTTCTTCGTTGTATAGTGCATTTAGACCAGGACGCGTGTGTTAAAAAATTAAAATGTGTGTTTTTTATGGATATAATACACCAAAGCATTATTTTGCATCCTTAATTAATTTGCTGCAGAGAGACAGAATCGAAGATCAGGTGTTAGCCTGCATACCTATCTGGGGATGTCATATATAAATACATGTGCATTGGTGTTATTAAATTGTATAATGTATGTGTTGGGTATATATAATTTGATCTATAAAACTAAGCTCTCGGTGTACGCGCATTTAACGTGACATCATAATTGCATATGTATCACTTACTTTGCCTATCACTATTGTGCTCTTACCATATTGTCCTATATATGTGAGTTAGTGCGTGATATGTAGTTTTCTGTGTTGTGATGCTTTAAACAAATTGCATAAATGTGTTATTAAGAACTATTTATTATGATTTTGTTGGCTCATCCACCTAAAAAGTGGATGCATTGGTCACTGACAATAATGGTGGTTCATGGTTTAATTAAGAAACTCTTTCAGAAAATTGGAATATTATATTTTTGAACTTCCCTTTTTAATAACCAATAATGTTAAAGTTCACTGGTTCCAATACAGAATAATTCACGGGATACTTGAAACAAATATTCTTTTGAATAAAATGCAAATTACTGATGATCCGTTATGTTCATTTTGTAAACAAATTGTGGAAAATTTAAACATGTTTTGTCTGGGAATTATCAGATATCTTAAGCAATAATTGATGAGATGTTTCAATCTTTTCCTTTCATTAATAAGACACTTTTCATACTTGGAAATTCAACAAAGTCTAATAGAGCAATAAATAATGTTTTTTTGTTTATTAAGTTCAAGTTATACAAGTTTAACATGATAAATGCATTCAAAGCATAACAGGAGCCATGGACTACACATAGTATGAACATAATAACTTAAAAAAAAATATCAATTTCAAAAAATAATTTAGATTCCTTTGCTTAGTATTGTAAATGTTATGCTTTTGTAGTTTGTACAACTTTGTACAATAACTACTTATACCGTATCGTTTGTAATATCAAATGTATTAAATGTAGGACCTATGTCTTATAAAGCTTAGTTATATATACCTATTATTGTTTTATTCATCTGTTACTTTTCATCTGTTATTACAATTTATACATACTTTTTGTATACTTACTGGAAAATGTATTGTTTCTTTTTTTTTCTTAATTGTGTGTCCCCCTTATTATTGCAGCCAAATGCCATATGCCTATAGTGGTTACCTGATTCAATGACGTTACAAGTTCATGTTGTCTAAAAATGAAGCCTTATTTTCACTTTACATTAGTTATGTAAACATTGTTCTGCGGACAGGAAGCATTTTTGTCCTTGTATTGTTATGGTATGTAATCTCCAACAAAGATATACTAATATACTCTTCAGGGTGAAAATATTACTTTTGTTGATAAAAATGAGCTATACGCAATAAAGACATGAGACTTTACGTGCATAAAATATTATAGCATATTTAAGTAACTTAAAAACTAACTTTTTATGTAGAAAATTATTTTGCATTAGCTTAAAATTCTGTGTATAATGTAAAAGCCTTTCTTTCATCTGCATAGTAAAGTAAACGACATTTTCCACTTACCTCAATGGTTTGAATTCTATTTTATTGATAACTTTAAATGTGTTGCATATACATCGTTTTCGTCTCTGATTGCGTTACGTGTGTTGTGTTATGTTCCATTCTTTATATGTATTTGTTTGCAGTCTTGAAATGAAAAGGTGTAGGAAAAAACTATTTTACAAAAGGATTGTCGTAACATACGCATTTTCTTTGATAGCATTTAGTGACTTCAATACCATGGGTGTACCCTTTCGACAAACTAACTTAATTCAGTCGCAGTTAAAAGTGGAACGGACACGTGTAGGAACAATTTATCAATGTAAGAATGCACAGAAACTCGACCATGAGGTGGCCTTTTGCGACAATAAAGCTGTTAGAAAGGAAATGAAACGGATATAGGTCACAATGTACTAAATGATTTTCTTAACTAAAAGCAACTTGAACGAAAAATAAAGTCACACTTTTGCGCAAAGAGACCCTCATAACCATACCTTATCTTAAAGAGCATTACAAGCCGCAATGATTTAAACAATAAAAAGATAGGCTATGCGGTATGTACGAAAGAACTCGAAGCGAATCAACGGTCACTGTTTCACGGCCATCTATTGATTGAACTCCAGTTGATGAAGGTGTTCCGCCATCTGTGAAAGTCTCATTAAGTCTCCAATCTTCAAGCAAAACAGTGACTTTCTAGTACACAACAATGTTTTTCCTACCACATGTACAAAGAAATATTCTAAAATACTAAAATAAAGTCATGGTAAGTGCCCCTACAGAGAATTGTGTCTTCAAATAAACGATATTCATTTGTGTGGTGAGTATAGCATTGAGCACCAAAAATATTGAGTATACTGTAAACTATAATCGACATGCATGATTCTTTAATATGTGTGCTATGTTGTTGTACAATAATAAATAACCAGCTTTTAATTTTCAAACTTTTTTTATGATACATAAGGCCTCCGACCCATACACAAAATATAAAACACATGAACGCACGGTGCAAACGGTAAAGATAATTCAATAAACATAATGATAGTATTGTGTTTAACAACATAAACTACTGAAAAACAGTGTGAAAAAGTTGTACATATCAAGAGGAGGAGCACCTGTAATGATGTCAAAACCATTAAATGTAATTATTGAGAATATGGCATACAGATGTATATCATATGAATATGTATACGTTAACACCTATTATTTTTCCTGTCAATACCGATTGTTACACCTTTCGAAACAAGACTGTACGATGCAATATAATATAGTCCTAGTTCAGTCATTGTGATATAAACCACTGGTATCCGTAGTATTAAACACATATTATGTTGTTATAAGTAAGAAATGTTATAGACCAGCGCCTATTTGTGCCTTCAGAGGACAAAAACAATAAACATTAAATCATTTTATTATACAACGATTTAACTATTTAAGGTATTGTATGTCCTTTCAGAGTAGCTCTTATTTGCGTTAACAAAAACAGAAGCCTCTAAAGATCCACAAACAAAAACTGAACATCGCGTACGACGATGTATTAAATTACATTAGAAAGCGTCTATTATTGAAAGCTGTACCACAGTATCATGGAAGAAACGGCAAACTGATACAACTATACTGAGTTATAAAATGTATGTGTGTGAGTATATAAGACATAAAAACACGAAGTCATTAAAAGCGACTTCGTTACTAATTTCTGGACAACAACGGTAAAATGCCTCTCGTTTTTTAAGCAGCATACAAATAATTAGCTACATTTCTAACTATAGATGGCTTTTTTTCTATCTCGTCGTATTATATAAATCTATCAAAGTGTTATAGTCCGTTCAGAGATGTCAGAGTACAATTGACATACCATAACAAGGTGGAATTCATCTTTAACACGTGTTTACAATTCGCTGCGGATGCTATACTATCTATCCTTTTCAATCATCATTTTATAACACGAGGTTCTAAAGATGATTAAAAATCTTCTATGTTTGGTATTTGTAACATTCAAAGGAATTCTTGAAGTTANTACATCAAATGAAAACAAACTGTATCTAATCATTTAGCAAGGTATCCTGGGGAAATCCTTAGATCGATTGTATATTGCTACAATGCTGGGTAGCAAACTCTTAACTAAACAAAATCAACGATTATTTGCACAAACCCTCACCACTACGTGAGTAAATGACAGAATAACCTGTATACTGTGATTGATATTTATGACTTCCATAGTCTGGTTGTCGATGCATGTACTCGCCTCATTATCTGGTACGATATCAAGCATTTTTAGTATAGTATATTACCAGAGGCGTTACCATTCACTAATCCAGGAATTGTATCCAGGAGCAACCACTAGGAACGTTTTAATAAAGTGTTCAGACTTCCATCCGTGTACGCCAGGTATGAACACATATAGGTTCAGATATAGGAATATTGAAACTCCAAATAAGTCACAACTAAGGTAAATATCCCATAACCACACCATAGCCCTTTATTTAAGGCAAGTTCTGTGAAAACTGGACTTAATCCATGCGCGTAAAGTGTCGTCCCAGATTAGCATGTGCAGTGCTTACAGGCTAATAAGGGACTACACTTTACGCTTTTATGGCATTTTTGTTTAATGGAAGTCTCTTCTTAATAAACATCAAGTTTAGGCGGAAAGTGTCGTCCCGTATTATCCTGCGCAGTCTGCATTAAGCTTAGTTTTCACAAAACGAGGCTCATTTAAGACAAGTTACACAAGTTCATATTCAATTCAGGACTCTATATTAAACAAGGAAACATTTAACATAACATTTATACAAACCGGAATGCATCTTACTAACCTATAATTGTTTGCAAGAGAGCATGTGGAAAAAGGTATTCGAAGATAATACGCAGTTAAGTTATACACACAAATTTTGCACGCACGTTTTCAGGGTCAGGGTATTATTCTTTTAATTTACATGATCTGATCACCCTATCTTATGGGTAAAAAATATAATATCTCAGTATTAAAACTACATGATGGACAAAATCAAGACCTCATCTTTTTTTAAGACATGAAGTAAGAATGATCGACACACTCTTAATATGGTCAAGGATTTCTAGCCATGTAATTGTCAGGAATGATATGGTAGGCCCAAAGTTTTCTGATGTCTCCCTGTTCACCAAAATAAAAAAACCAACACACAGCAATTTATTCATAAAAATACAAGAAAGGTACAACTGTGATCAGAA
>VMBQ01002985.1:0-31828 GCA_007657795.1 Dreissena rostriformis
GTTTGTCATAAAATGTAATGGAATATAAAACATAAATATCAATGTCTTTTCTGTTAATGTGTCAAACAAATACGCGTACATTACGTCATTGCAGTTTTCTAATGTGTATTAAGTTGATCAAATATAATACAACATGAGAAATTTGATAGAAACAAATTAGCTTAAACGTTAGAAAAAAATAAAACACATATTGGGTATCAAACTCATGACCTATGTGCTACAAAAGAAATGACAGTAGACAAATGCTTTAACCAACTTTTCTATCATGCATGGTCATTAATACTGTTATACCTAGACTACCCAATAATGACTTCGAAATGTTAACAAAAAAGGGTCAAACAAACAGGCCCAGATGAAAAAATGATTTTTATCTCAGATTTCATAAACTTTTTGCTTATAATATATAGCGTCTTGTATTCGTAATTATATGCCATTATTAATCGGTCAAATTCAGATTGTTAAGGTTCTTCTTTGGGTCCCTTTTAGACACTAAGTACTGATTTAACACAGGCAACAGAATAGACTCGTCCTAGTGTGATTCGAACTTGTCCTATATCACAATTGTGTTTGCTTTATACACACTGTGTATGTATCATGTTTTATTTTGCTAATTATGACAAATGCTTGCGATTATTATTCAAAAACTTTTTATCATTATTTTTTATGTTTACACTCAATGGTTAATATTGTTTTGAAAAAAAAATTCGTTGACTACAAGGGAGAATATTCTGCTAGACTAGTCTTAGAACAAACATCACTCGAAGAACCCTGGCATCCAATTCAACAATCACAATAAAATCGCCTCCAGTAAATGACGGCTATACTATCAGTTGACTGTATTAGTCCGGCAGAAAATGACATATACCCGACATTGAGGTGTATAGTAAATGTTAAAGTGTTTTTTGTTAGGGAACGTGTTACTGATGAAGAAACCAAATGATGCCGGGCTGGAATCATTGAGGGTTTTAAGAAATCCAAGATGGCGTCCAAGATGGCCGCCGTTTTAAGCATTTTTACGTATGTGGTGATATAATCATGACTTAATCCATTTTGTTGGATGGTAATGGATAAGGTCGATTTGTTCTTGTTATACTATACTCTGCATATGTATTATTGGAATTCCCTTTATCGAACACTTATTAAAGATTTAATTGCTACTAAATTGTACTATTTTTCCATAAATATCATTTTTATGCAAGATTTGGATATGATCTTGGTTTTAGGAGCAATGTTTGAGCAGCTATCTTGATTCTGGCAGACATTTTGAACGCCAACTTCATTTTTTAAATATATAACGCACGTTTGCACATCTATATTCATATTTAATTGTAAAACAATATCACAATGCCATTATAATACATAAAACAATGCATATATATTTGTTTAAACAAATAAAACTGAAAATGGCCGCCATTTTTGACGCCATCTTGAATTTCTCAAAACCCTCAAAGATACCATGCGGGCATCATTTGAATTCTTCATCAGTGACATGTCCCCTAACAAAAAACACTTTAACATTTACTATACACCTCAATGTCGGGTTTAGTGAAAAATGGCCACTTTTCTGCCGGACTATTACTACCAACTTATTCATACTTTAAGAATGTATCCTTTTATTCTTTATATTATTATTATTATTATCTTAAGTCAAATAATAGTCATGTCCAGTGTTCAGCAAGCAGCTGTCTCAAAGTGCACTTTAGGTTTTCTTATCACACGGTCATTCTATTTATTATGTCTGTGCGTCTTCCTCCTACCAAATAGGTAACGATATTACCGGTTATAGAATGACCGTGGGATTATTTAATTCATCTAAATACCTTTGTCGTAAAAGGTTTTGTTTCAAGTGGAATGCAAAGTCAGATTTTCTGTTGTTTATTTCTCTCCTCGTCCAATATTTGCATGCATTATTTATTAGATATATACTCCGAAAGACTATATACGCCTCAAACATGTTTTTTTCTGAAATATTACGTTTTCTGCTACTATTGTCGGGCGATATTGAGCTTAATCCGGGGCCAGATAGCAGCTGCTCTCTCGGCGTTCTGCATCTTAATGTGCGTTCAATTAGAAACACACTTGACTATATAAAAAACTTGTGTGATTTCGACATTCTATGTTTTACCAAAACTCATCTTACCGACATAGTATCTGACAATGACTTAACAATCGAAGGCTATAATTTAGCGTTCCACCGGAAGGAATATACAGCGCATTCAAGCGGTTTACTTATATACGTGAATCAGTCTATATTATCGCGCAGCATGGTTGATTTAGAATGCAACGCCTTGCACTCGATCTGGAAAGAAATTCAAGCCGTCAATTTCACTGCATTGCTGTGCTGTTTCTATCGTCCCCCAAGCGCTAGTGTATCGTTTTGGGATAATTTTGAAGTAAGTATCGATAAAGCTTTAGACGTGAATTCAAACTTAATTATGGTCGGAGACATTAATGAGGACCAACTTCAAAACTTCACACGCTTAAAACAAGTACTGGCACTATTTAACTTACGTAATACGATTACAAATGCAACCAGAGTCACGGCTTACACTTCTACCTTACTTGATCCTATAGTTGTATCCAATAATCTTAATGTGCTCGATAGCGAGATTATTCCCGTCTGTTCTTCCATTAGTGATCACTATGCAACGGCCGTACATTTTAAAGTGGAATCAGTTATCAGCAAACCGACTAACAGACATGTTTGGCTATATAAACGTGCAGACTTTAATCGTTTAAATGCTTTAATTGATTCATTAACCATACGAGCATAGATGAAGCAACTTTATTGTTTACAAACAAATTACTTGAATTAATGAAATTGAGTATCCCATTTAAACATGTCACAGTGCGTCCTAACGATAAACCCTGATATGATTCCATGATACGTTCTTTCACGCGGAAACGCGATCGCCTCAAATCCCAAGCGATAAAACACCCGTCTACAAACAATTGGGCAAAATTCAAGCGCGTTCGCAATAGAATCAACAACATGATTAAACATGCTAAAGAACAATTTTTCTCAAATATTGAAACTACTTTAAACGACTTACAGTCGTCTAACTCTAAACAATGCTGGAAGCTCTTAAAACAACTCATTCGCTCACATTCTCATTCTGCTATGATACCGCCCTTAAAAACCATTGATCCTGGTGGAAATGTAAATATGTATATGTCTGACGAAGAAAAGGCAAATTGTCTAAATAATTATTTCGTTTCAATACCAACGCTGGACACGTCTTCCGGAGTTCTACCTGACTCTAGTGTTTTTGCGTTTTATTACTTAAACGATGTTTCAATAAACGAATCTGAAATAAAAGATATAATTAAGATTGTATTTACTAAAAAAGCGCTTGGTGAAGATTTAATCAGCCATTTAGTTCTTAAGAGTACGTGTTCCTCAATAGCAAACCACTTTGCTTGCTCTTTAACACATCTTTACAAGAATGCACATTTCCTGCACTGTGGAAGAAAGCAATGGTCATGCCCTTATTTAAGAAAGGAGATGCAAATACACCTTCGAATTATCGTCCCATCTAATTTTTAAGCTGCCTTGGTAAATTAATGGAAAGAGTTGTTTATAAAGCATCTGTATAAACACTTTGTTTCGCATAACCTTATATATTGTAAGCAGTCGGGATTTCTTAGAGTTCACTCTACTGTCTTCCAGCTTATTGATATTTTCGATCAAATAGCTCGTTCTCTTGACGATAAAACAGTTACTTGTATGTTTTGTTGCGATATTTCCAATGCATTTGACCGCGTATGGCATCAAGGCCTCTTATTCAAACTTAAAGAAAATGGGATCAGTGGTAATTTGTTAAAATGGATAGAGAGTTATTTATCTAACCGAACTCAAAAGGTATTTGTCAGATCCTCGATGTCTGATGTATTGCAAGTAAAAGCTGGCGTTCCTCAAGGCTCAGTTCTTGGTCCGTTATTTTTTCTAATTTACGTTAATGACATTGTAAATAATCTTTTTAGCATCACCCGCCTGTTCGCAAATGAAACGTCTTTATCTTGTACGACATCAATTTTAAGTGATCTTGAGGGAATAGTGAATCATGATCTACATCAAATAAACGTGTGGGCCAAAAGATGGCTAGTTGACTTTAATCCACAGAAAACGGAAGCAATTTTATTTACAACGCAAAAAAAGTGTTCGATTACCTCAACTTTCTTTTGATAATATTCCGGTTAATTTTGTTGAAAGTCATAAACATCTTGGTCTAACTTTAGGACATGACGGCAAATGGCATGATCATATTTATAACATTCTGAAATCGGCATCGAAAGTAATTTCCATTAAAAGCTTAAACACTATATACGTCTCTCATTTGCGCCCAATACTTGAATACGCATGTGTCGTCTGGGACGGATGCTCTTTATATGAAAAGGAATTATAAGATAAAATTCAACACGAAACTGCGCGAATTGTCTTACCAGATCTGTTTCACGCAGTAATTTGTACAACGAAGTAAAATGGCCGTCTCTTGGTAAAAGACGGCAGTATATAAAACTAATAAATATGTACAAAATACACAACGGTCATAGTCCCACTTATTTTGCAAATCTTCTTCCACCCACTGTTCAACAACAATCATCACGCTCTCTTCGCAATGGAGACGACTACCTCATTGTATCACGGCGGACACAATTATATTCTCGTTTCTTCTTACTTTCTGCCATAGATCTATGTAATTCCTTAGACATAAATATTCGTAACAGCAATACTATTTCACATGTTAACTCCAACTTGAAGCGCGTATTTTCGCTAGCGAAAGGATTCCCCAATTTTTTTTACTGGGAATAGGAAATCCTCCATATTACATGCAAGATTAAGAAATAATTGCAGTGACCTTAACTCTGACTTGTTCCAAAACCATTTTACTACTTCGCCTGTTTGCTCCTGTGGCAGGGAGATAGAAAATGCCTCACATTATTTATTCAAATGCACTCAGTACCACAGACAACGATTTTTCTATTTAATGCATTGCGTTCATTTCACCATTTAAATTATGATATTCTTCTCCATGGAAAACAGTCATTGAACAACAAAGAAAACGACATTATTTTTACTGAAGTGCAAAGATTTATTTCAGCGACAGGACAGGACTATCATTATATTTATTACTATTATTATTATTATTATTACTATTATTATTATTATTATTATCATCATCATCATCATCATCATCATCATCATCATCATCATCATCATCATCATTATTATTATTATTATTATTACTATCATTATAGACAAAGTAGTATTTGCATCGATCTTTTTAAGAATTTTTTCGTAAGATTTCCAAAACGACGACTAATATTTACATCTTTAACAGTCACCTTTATCTATGTAACTTTATACTCAATGGAAAGACCCCCGATAGTGTTGTAGAACTTAAGGTCCAACCCTTTTTCCATATTATATTGTGTGAATTGTTATTCATTTGTATTTGTTAATTTGGAAATAAAATATGTTTAAACTAAACTTCCCTTGTTGTTGCTTTCACCATAGTTATTTCAGTCGAAATCTGTTTTAGTCGAAAAACATATGGATGAATAAACATTCATCCATATGTTTTTCGACTAAAACAGATTTTGACTGAGCTCATTAGGCAAATGTTGTGTCAAAGGTAAGTAAAACAACATCATATAGTATGTTGAAAATTTGGCGCGACGTCGTGTGACGCCGCCGCACCAACGTCACATATATGTACGTAATTGTTATTATTGTTTTGTATATATTGTTATGATTCGAGAAGGACGACATAAAAAGTTTAACACAACGCTATTATTATTATTATCCATTTCAAGTAGACATAGTAGTTATCATTTTATGTGTTTATGCATTGCAAAATTAATGCTCATGGGCGCATGTATTTGAAGTTGCATGGATTTAGTAAATTATAGTACATGTTCGTATGACGAGGTTCTTCAGTTCAAGACATCAGCAGCCATAAGTGCAACGAGAGACAAGAATATATGCGCTATAGTCGATTGTAACGCTGGTATGATCAAACCGTGGTCGATAAATTTGACGCCAAAATTTCATCCCAGAACGGTAAAGTGTCTACACACTCACTGGCGATGTTGATGACGCAATCAGGATCTTCCTTTTCAGACGACATTGATGTTAGCGAGACCTTACAACGCACACCAAAATCAGATATAGCCAAGCCGATAGAGTATACAATTGATATTGAACGTTTTTAAGGACCGAAGAAACAACAGATGCACGTAGAAATGGAACATAAACAGATTTTGCCACTGAAAGTTCTGGCGAAAATCGTTGTATCCGCGAATTATGCGAAGCAAATTGACTTTGGATTTCTGCAAGATACACCTACCCCAAAGTCATGTCCTGAAAACAATGGATTTAAAACGCGGTTGTGCCGAGAGCAGGGGCATACAGTCAGACCCAAGACAAAGGTAGATTATTTGCCACTTATATATATGAAACCTTCATACCCAGACACGATCATGACATCTCTACAAAAGGCAAAAGTATTATCATCACAGTATGGTCAGCACTTCACTGTGTTTACAGGTGATCTACAACTATATAGATTTGCAGTCAATATTATCCTGGCATACCCAGAGCAGTTTTAGTATGTAATACTACGTCTCGGTGGTATGCACTTTCTGATGAGTTGTGTGGGGTCACTGGGAACGTTTATGGCAAAAAATGGGTTTGAAGAGCTGCTTGAGTCAACATTTGCTGGAGTCTCCAAACTCCGAACTGGGAAGAAATATCCATAGAATGTACGGGCATTACGAATAGGGACAAAGGAATTGTTGCGCAAGGTATTCACTGAAAATAATTTTCAGATATTTGATGATCTAGAAATGTATCTTCACAACATAGCATCTGCCAGCCGAACGTCTTAATTGCGGATTGATTGTTTAATTAAGGCAGTATTCTTGATAATGATGTATGTTCGAGCTGAATGAGAAGGTGATTGGCCGCTGCACTTGGCATCAGTTAAACTCATGCTTTCATACGTCTTGCCGCTGCACATCCAAACTACGCGAGTATCGGCCTCTATTATCTAAGGTCAATGGAGAAAATGCCTGAAAACGCACAAGACAAGTTCTGAAAGGGTGAGCACGTCATGAAACATGTTCCAGGGGTATGGAATGCCATATTGAGCGACGTGTTCATAGAAATAACTTTTATGAGATATGACCATGGCAAGAAGGGAATTGGAGGTTCAACACTAAAACCTGAAACTCTCAAGGTTTGGAGTTTTAGCCTGCATATATGCAGCAGGATGGAAGGAGATCTGAGAAAAATGAGCAGTGCCAATTTAGTGGACACTGATGAACAGCGAAAAAGCGGGAAAGGATTAATGCAGATGCCAAGGATAATGCAAGTATTCAGAGAAAGTTGACAGAATGTATTTGTCCGTTGGATCCAAGCAAGCATCCATTCAGTCTAGTGAACATTGTGACTGGAACAATAGCACCCACGTCTGCTAATGTTGATGAAGCAATAGATGTTGGTAAAACCCAAATGATGGAATTTGGAAACTCGTGGCCGGAAAAAAATTATGGGTCTATATCTTGAAAGGTTGAAACCTATGTTGTGTCTAGAAAGCCCATTAGGGTTGCAGACACCAAAGTGTATGACATCAATCTGATTTATTCAAGAGTGATTGGCTTACAAGCTAGTTCTAGGGAAAGCGACATTAACCATATACTAAACCATGAATTGGCTCTTGTACATACTGTTATGTTTACTGAAACAGTGGAACTCAGGATAGTAAAAAAAAACAAATCTGTGCTAAAGAATCAGTTACAAGTAGAAGTGTCCGAGCGGCACATTGAAAGCCATATCACGTGTTCAGTAATAGATAGATCTGCCGTCCTGTATGTCATTCACTGGCTATTGATCGGGAAGAAACATGACTATATTGGCAACTTTAAGTCTAATATAAAGCAAAAGCTGAATAATGTAATGGCTACTTAGTGTTTGACCAATACATGAAGTTCAGCACCAAGAGTGTGGTGAGGTCAGGTAGACAATACAATGCCTCAAGGGTGTACAAACTAACAGGTGTCATGTCATTACCACCACATAATGTTTAAATAGTTGCCACTGAGAAAAAACAACAGCTTATCTCTCTGATTTGCAAAGCTTTATGCACGGAAAAAGAATTTCACCTCTTGTGCACTCAAACACACAAGTTGGTCGTTACAGGAGATAATAATACGCCCACTGAAATTTATAAAGTTGCCATAATCAATCGAGCTGATTTAAAAACAACCCACGAAGAAGCTGACATTATTATGATAAGGCAAATGGTTGATGCTGTAAAAGCTAAACACACTGGCATTTCTGTCGTAGCCGGTGATACGGATGTGTTTGTTTCGTTGTAACATTACTATGTTGTCCTAAAACTTTCATTAATGGTAATTATGGAATCACCAGTGAGAGAAAGATCAGTAATAGACGTTCGCAAAACTGCCCAAAATTATAGACATATCGCGACCGACTTGCTGTCTGCTCACGCTTTCTCTGGATGTGACACTATTGCTGGATATTTTGGTATCGGTAAGGCTACAGTTATTATGAAGCTGAACGCAGGCAACTCCATCAGACTGTTAGACGATATGACAGATAGTATGAAAGAACGTGTGAAGGAATCGAACAGATTTGTCTCAGCTTGCTATGAAAAGCCTGATACAGAGGAAATGTCTATAACAGGACAAACCCTTTGAGCAGCCAGGGTAAGCAAGTCGGGTAAGGCTATGCCAACGCTAGCAAGCTTGTCGCCAACCACGGAAGCATTCTATGAAAATGTAAAACGTGCTCACACACAGGTGTGTATATGGAAACACTCATTTGATGCAGACCCCCCAGATATAATTCCATGTGATTATGGTTGGCGAAAGGACGATGCGTCAAACACCCTTTTACCCATTACAGAAGCATCAAATATGGCTTTAGCTCCACTCAATGTGCTTCAAATGATCAAATGTGAGTGTACAAGCGATAGCCCTTGCTCAACACTTCGGTGCTCATGTAAACAGGCGACTACCATGCACTATCTTTTGCGATATCAAAAGGTTCAAGTTTACATAATACAGTGTAACACTGAGCAGACAAAACATGCCCGTAAGATGACTTTCTTTGTCGATGAGAAATGAAAGATGAAGAATAATACTGTATTTCGTTATTTAATTGTTGGTATAAAAGACAAACATGGGAATTTAACGTGTATTAACATAAGAAAATCAATCAATGCTAGACAACAACTCACAACATGGGCTAAACTAGTATGCATACTACTTTATACCATTATGTTTGAAAAAATGTGACCTTGGTGAACAAAGATTGAATTATACGTATTATGGTGTTTCAATTGATATATTACATGTATGTGCTTTAAGACATTAATGACATCGGTATTTTTTCATAACACAAATCATACCTTTGACGAAGTTGCTGTTTCTGTACAATATAACTTATCTCCAATTGTCAGAGTAAGGTCGATCTGTTCTAGTTATACTATACTCTGCATATGTATTATTGAAAAATTACTTTTATCGAACACTTATTAAACACTCGATTGCTACTAAATTATATTATTTTTCAATATTTATTATTCTTAACCCGATTTGGATATGATCTTGGTTTTAGGAGCAATTATTGAGCAGCCATCTTGAACGCCAACTTCATTTTTTTAAATATATAACACACGTTTGCACATTTATATTCATATTTAAATGTACAACAATATCAAAATGCCAGGATTATACATAAAACAATGCATATCTATATGTTAAAACAAATAAAAGTGAAAATGGCCGACATTTTGGACGCCATTTTGAATTTCTCAAAACGCTCAACAGTACCAGCCCGGCATCATTTAGATTCTTCATGAGTAACATGTCCCCTAACAAAAAACACTTAAACATTTCCTTTACACCTCAATGTCGGGTTAAGTGAAAAACGGCCACTTTTCTGCCGGACTATATAATAATATTCATACACAGATCCACTAAAATATAAATCAAATCATGTTTGTCATTAATACTAAAACAATTCGTTGTCGGCAGGACTCGAACCTGCGCGGGAAGATCCCAATAGATTTCTAGTCTATCGCCTTAACCACTCGGCCACGACAACTGCTTGTGTGTATAAGGATACTAGATAAACGCACTTAAACAAAATGTTTGTAAAACAGAGTTTATTTACAGGACCTCTCAGCGTCTTAGCGACTGCCTTTGTCCGGACCTTTGTTACCTTTCAGGGGAAATTTTAATTTTGGGCCAAAGTTGGTCAAATTAACCCTGGCTGACCGGGTATTCGGCAAAGGTATAATTTAAAGGGGAAGACCAGAGCGCGGATCTACATATGTGGCCCACCATATGAGTTTTGAAGATGACGGAAGATAACGTAGAAGTGGAAGTTTTTTTTTGTATCAAGTTAAGCGTTGCGTTTTGTATACGCAGTTATTAATGTGATTGCAATGTTGATGTAATGGATGAGTTATGGGTTATATATTGCCTTTGATGGTTGTGTCTTGAGCGAAAATGGAGGTGTATTTAGTGTATTTTCAATCGAAGTATTCAACACACTGAGATAAGGTTGTAAACCAAAGACATCCAGGATAAGTATTGAATTATAAAGAAAAAGAATTGCATCAGAAACAATCACAACATATGCTCCACATATACTATGGGACTCTACTTTCAAAGTTCGTACATAACACTATGATAAAACAAGAAAAGCAATATCAAAACAAACCCAAAACACAAATTGAATGGTTATCTTACAAGTGAATATTGTATACGCACTTTGTCATTAATAAGCGACAACAACAACTTGTTGCTTTTAAATATGTGTCCAATGAATACAATACATACATTAATATTTTTAATTACAAACGATAGTATAAACGTTCGCATATAGTATTTACATATCAATATCGCGTATTTAAAATGCATGAATTCATGCGCTTTTTGTTCACTGAAAAGTTTCTAATAATAATTTAAGTAGGCTCAAATCAACTTTTGCTACCTGATCTGTATGCCGATTGTCGTTCTAATCATAAGGGGATATAGCTCAGTGGTAGAGCATTCGACTGCAGATCGAGAGGTCCCCGGTTCGAACCCGGGTGTCCCCTATATTTTATCAACTTAAAAGAACCACTCCATCGACAAACTGAAGACTCTCATAGCGGACACCATCGTACTTTTTCTTAATTGGATATGTAAATAAATAAAACTTACAGATTTCTTTTGCTGCGATATTACGTTCATATTTCTAACGCCGACATATTAAAATAGCATTTTATGTGAATAATTTATTATTGTCTTACTTCGATTGCCAACACGTTCGCCCAACGTAAGAAGAGTTATATCTAATTCAATGGATACACACGTGCATAAACATTATTCTTAAACAGATAAATACGATTTTAAACAAATCTTTTCAAATTCAATTTAATATTATCCTTTATAACATACAATATATAAATATTTTTACGGCGGCACTATTAATATTTTGAAGGCATGGACAAGAAATACAGTGCTTATTTGTATTCTTGGTAAACTTTTTTAATTTCATACTTTACTGTCTTTAAATTTCGTCAACGTCAGAGAGTTCAGCAGGTAGGGACATTTTACGCACCTTCATTTCGACACAACCTATCATTTGTTATCACTGAATAAAGTAACGATAAGATAACGGCTACGATATTTCAGCTGTGTATTATGTCTACCCTGGGTTAACTGGGGATTCAAAAGTCCAATGTAATAATTTATCTCTTTACCAATGGTTAACCTTTCAATCGTTTAATGATCTCATTACAAAACATATCAAAATAAACCAACCGTGTACATGTTCATACGGAATATCGCGAATGGATTAATTGTTGAAGTCAATTCTGTCAGTGGAATTTTTACCCTGTACCATTAAAACAAGATCTGACATTCATCAGGGAATTCCATCTATAAAGCATAAAATGAAGGTATATGATTTAGGATCGCATTTTTTCACACTTCTCTAACCTCACACGCTAATTAATTGTGAGATTCGTACTGTGTTTGGAAGCTTAGATGAAACACTGACTGTCCATCTGATATATATGAGCCTCGCCCTGTGAAAACATGGTTTTATGCTTGTGCGTAAAGTGTCGTCTCATTTCAGCCTCTGCAGTCCGCACAGGCGAATCAGGGACGAAACTTTCCGCCTAAACTGGATTTGCGCTAAGAAGAGACTTTCTTAAAACGAAAAATACCATAAAAGCGGAAAGTGTCTTCCCTGATTAGCCTGTGAGGAATGCACAGGCTTATCTGGGACGACACTTTACGCACATGTATTAAACTCCCTTTTCACAGAGCGCGACTCATATGTAGTATGATATTCTATGCAACGATTGAAAATTGAATGTCGATGGTGGTCAGAGAAAATCTTTTTTAGCTGTTAGACAATTGTCGGAACCCATGGTATATATTTCGTTGTCACCACATTATATACCGTTGACTAGTCCCTATCGTCTTTAACCGAAACGTCTACATGTACTTATAGTCGTGTGTTCAATATTGTACACAATGCTTTTTCAATTGTGTTGTTTACTTCGAACTACAGTGTTGTCATTTTTATTCGTTAGTGATTCCATCGAGCTCGTTTTATGGTATTTAAACAATACACCTCTAATTCAAACTTTCGAAATAATATCACCCGCTTTTCAAAATTATAACATCGCATTTTATTTATTGTACCATCGTGTTTTACCATCGGACTGTCGTTTTGTTACCATAATACCCTGGAATTGTCATCATCGTTTCATGATTTGATAACAGTATTACTGTATTTTTTATATGAGCTTTTTATTCAATCGTCATGACTATGCGAGTGTTCTAAATGTATATGCGTTTTGGATAACAAATGAACATTTTTGTTTTGTAGTTTGCCCTCACCATTTTGTTGATCGCGTCGTGTTCTCGAGATAGCACGAGTCAGACACAATACTGCACGACATTTAACAATACAGGTACGTCACTTTAATTGACATGCAATACTCCCTACCTCTCTCCCTCCCTCCCTTAAATTGTCCTTGAATTACCAATACACATCGCGTCTTTAAATTAAGATATGTCTGTTTTACAAAGCAATAATTTCATTCATGAACAATGGCCTAAAGAAATTATATTGCTTTGGCTACATAAGGACAAAAAAAGTCATTTGTTGTAACTAACATAGCCAGAAAAAAAAATGGTAGGTAGGTCGGCTTTTTTCGCTAACATCTTTATGTTGCACGTAAAATTTTCCCATTACTAAGAACGTGTAAGGAAATGCAGAAATCGTTCAAATGTCTTTTTGGACACTATTTCTTAAGGCTAATATAGTTAATATGATTAAATAAACTAACAGTTTTCGAAAACTCAACCTGTATTACCCCAAAAAGTGGTCGCCACATTTCAATACACACGTACTATTCGGCGACGTTCATAAATATGTCGCTATCTATGTAGGTAATGTTTAGGCAATTAAGACTGATATAAAATGATAATAGAAGGGGTCAAAATTGACGCTAATCGAAGTAGTTTAACATTCGCAAATCTTCGTCCATTGCAATGTTTGGTTTCAGACTCCGATAACAAAGATATCCAGAAATAATCCATTTAAACAATTATTTAAAAATAACTGTTTCATACACGGGTGTCATTTTTAGAACGAATTATTATGATAATTACTCAAAAACTTAAATTCATGAAGTTAACGCAACAGTTTGCAGTGTAATGGATTGTAAAGATGAAATAAATGTCCGAAACAAATGCAGTTTCTTACACAAACATCGGAATTCAATTTGAAGACACCAATTTGATTAAATATTAAGCATCCCTGGGCTAGTAGGTTTTTGGGCACCGGGACAAACAAAAAACACACACACAACAAACCAACAGAACCTAACATAACAATATGACAGAATCAAGCTGCATAGGCTACCAATATAAACATACTTTGTATGGTTTCAATCTGATCCCGGTCATCTTTTACTGTTTGTTTGTAGTGATAAATACAAATACAAACAAAAACCGGATCCCACACACGTCTAAACGAAATTGAATGTATGTTAAGAGTCGTCGTACTCCTTAGTTTTCATATGCAGGGAAGAAGCAAAAGATACGCCAAATGATTTGACACGTGACACTTGTATAATTTAATTTTAACACGTATTAAACATATTAAACGTTTGAGAAACTTGTAACAGGTTCGAAACACATTGTTTTATCGTTAAAATTGCCGACATGGGACGTTTAACACATGATAAAAACTGAATCGCCTTATTTGCAGGTCCGGACTTACCGCAACTTCCGGACCAATACCAGACGACGATTGAGGTGAACATCGTGGACAAGGGCCAGACCATCACGGGTGCGGAGTACTATGATGGACCCGGGAACCAGGCCACATTGCAGATGCGACAGAACAACTCTCTCTTCACGCTCGTGTTTGATTACGAGAACGATCAGCTGTTCTATGTGTACGGAAGTAAGTGATACTTTGTTCAAATTGTGTTGCGCTATATGAACATGAACGGATAAAGATGGGAATTTATTTCATGAATCTTAAATACGTGATTTTTTTTCAAAAAAAAAATGTCAACGAGTCTTATTAGCACGTGTACGCCTTGTTGGTAAGGTATTATGTTCTGTACAGAGTTCTAATACATGGGTTTTAAGCCATGAGGGCTATAGCGAGCCATATATGAGGCATCGTAACGGAATTCCGCAAAAAAAAACAAGCACATACGTTTCCATAAAGTCAAAACACCAAAGCAATTCAAAATCACGTCGTGACGTCTATCGAATAATCCAAATAGCGTCATTGGCGTCGCTCTGAAGTGCGGCGACTAGCATGTAATACGTTTGTTTTCGCTTATGGGAGGAGAAGTTATTTTACGGATCAATGTATATATTTTTGTTGTCAGAATATCTTGCATAGTGGCGATTTTTTTGTGTAAATTAGTGTAAATAAGTTCTGCATTTGTGCCTATTACATTAACTTCAACATTAATTGCCAATAATGCAAAGCTAATTCTTTTAACTAATAACTGATCACAGGGACTGGGCAATAATTAAAGATCACAGGGACTGAGCAAATACGCGAACCGGTGAAACTTTCTGGTTTTGTATAAAAACAAAACATAACCAAAATATATTCATTTTGTGGTTTTTCTAACAATAGCGCAGACTTTACTGTTCGAGATTTGGTTAACGCGTATTTTCTTCAATTTTACAAGACGACAGCGATTACACGGTTTATTGCTTTATCATTATGTACACACCGGTCTTACTGAAAATAACATAGTGACGTCACCATCTATGTATAGAATGATTGCTTTATTGATAACCGTTACACTACAGTCACTTATTAATATCTTAGTTAGAAGATGATTTTTCAAGCGGTTCCGTAGTGTAGTGGTTGCACGCTCGCTTCACATGTGAGAGGTCCAAGGTTCGAGCCCCAGTAGAATCAAATTATTTTATTTGTGTTCTATGTTAACTTTTTGTTTTGATGTAGACATTTTAGTTTAAATAAATATGCTGTTTTATTGTAACCATTTTTTGTTTTTATTATGCCCATGAAATATATGTGTGAGAGGGTGGGGGGTTCGTCAACACATTAAAACTTTTACAGTGTTTTCATATCAATGAGTACGCAACCCCTATCGTAAATGAGCAACGTAAGAATAAGTTCAGAATCATCTCCCCTTGAAGTTGAGAAAAATATGAAATAACGCTTACAAGATGAAGCAGATTTTTTAAAACCTACACAGTTCTGTTCCATTAATGAAAACTGCACACGGATGCCAGTACAAAAAAAGGAAACCAATGTAAATAAAATGAACTATGAAATATTTGGGGGTTACAACACAAAATCATAGAAAATGGTTATTTGGGGGTTATAACACAACATCATAGAAAATGGTTATTTGTGGGTTATAACACAAAATCATAGATAATGGTTATACCAGTATCTTGTTCTATTGTGTTTAAAATAATCGGCCAATATATATTTACAGTAGAAAAAAAATCGTTCCATGTAACTTCATTGAGTGCCTTTTACACTGAAATTCCCAACGCCCTTTGATGCTTTGCATCAATACTTATCGTGTTAGTATTCTTAAACACAGTGAAGCTGTTATAGTTAAACATGCATGATAATATTTCATTTGCTGAGGATTTACTGGTCTGAATAATGCAGAAAAACTATTGATCTGTAAAAGGTTTTCTAAACCGTTAGTTCAAAAGTGTGCTTTTTTACTGAAGAAATTCTGAAATTTCCGGAAATACTTTTAAAGCATTTTGCAGACTAACACACACACGTATTTTCCATCTTTTTCTATTAAGCATGTCGATGGTCTTGGTAGAATATAAATATATTATGAAAATAAAGATTAGAAGGAACATTGTAGTTTAAAGGAATTCATTTTTTGCGAGTTAAGAACACGTGAAAGATAAAACGTAAATTAATTAACCCAATAAAGTTAATCACATACGATATATTATTGACATATTTTCGAAAAGTGTCACGAAAGGAAAGGGTTCTGATATATAGGAATTATGCCACGAGCGCTTTAGATCGTGTTGTTAGTAGCCATTCACCAGAACGACTAAGTTTGTTTTACCCATTTATAACGATAGGGCGATTTTTTTCACTTGTAATATGATTTGTTCTGTATTTGTGAATTAAAAACGAGAACCGTATGTTATTATGCCGAGCTCAGATTTTGGTGCTTTGTGTGTTGTTTATCCGTAATTTGACCAGTTATGTATAATCTTCCGCTTAACGATCAGCAAGGATGATTTTAGAATGAAGGATTTTTGCTTTAACAATTCATGTCAACGTATTTTGCTTAATGCATGCGATAGTTAAACATGTTACTATATTCTTGCACACACAGACGGCACGTGCCTCACGGAGGAGTTGAGTAAAGACTCGAACAACGTGTTCTTCGGGAACAGGAGCCTTGCCGGCATGCCCCACGTGTTCAGTACAGGCGGGGTCCTCCACTTCGCCAGGACTTTCGGCGAGGTCGGTGCAATTAAATAAGTTTGGGGCCAATAGTCTAAAAGTGAACTTTAGAAACATATCAGTAAGATGGATTCTTACATGAAACTAGTTCTAGGAAATCGGGGCTAAATGCATATGCGTAAAGTGTCATCCCAGAAAAACATGTGTAGTCTGCAAAGGCTAATCAGGGACGATACTTTCCGCTGTTATGGTATATTTCGTTTTTAGGAAGGATTTTCTTACTGAAAATCTAATTTAACGTGTATAAAACCCCGTTTTCCCATAGCGATGCTGATATGATTATTCACTGAGCCGACGTACATTCAAATATAATACATATTAAAAAGGATACAAGAACATTTATTTATTTCGGAGTGAAAATGCTTATATTACCACTGAAACGGGATACAGCTTTAGCGTTGTTTACGTCTTTCTTTGCAGAGGTTATATAACACTTCTAATCACACAAAAACCCAATATCTCATATCAATTAGTTTTAAAAACCTACTGCGTACTATCGAAATTTTGGCAATTGTCAAAATGCTAGTTTCCAACCCTGACCTGACCTTTTATTTCTTAATGTTACACCGGTACTATGTACACACAGGAATACCTGGGTCCCGACACCGTGAGGGGTATCCTGGTGGATCACTGGCGGAGCTGTCAATACTGGCCCCAGGTCAACTCTAACTTCACCCTCGACTACTACTTCTCCGGTACGTTGTCACGGTTATAGCTCGCCCTCATTTTCCGATTCAAATTTTAAAAAGGCTTTTTTTCCAACCCTAAGATTCTGATGAGCAGCAAGTTTCTCGCAGACTGTTTTGCCATTTTCACATTGTATCTGAGTGGGAAAAGGTTAATCCGATTCCAGAAAAAAAAACAATGTATTAACCATACGGGGACTTAAATATATTCATGTATACATGTCAGTATCAAATGATGGTGTCGAGCCATACACTACCAGAATTTGCAAATGTCAGAATTTGTTTCACTCAGGTGAAACATGCTTTAGTCAAAGTCAATGATGACTAAACGTCTAAGCAATATAATAAGTATACAACATTTTTTACATAGGATAAGACGACACAGACACAAACATGTATTTATATTTCTATTTCCTCCTTCGGAGAATGCGGCATATAGCAGTCGCGATCTCCGTCTGGAAGACTGTAAGTCTATCCTTCTTCGCGAAGTTTCTTACCTAAGTCATAACGTTTTCAAATGTTGATGGATTTTAAAATAATTTAGCACACATGTCTACAATCATAAGACGACGTGTCGCGTGTGAACCCATCTTTCTAGCTCAAAGGTCAATGCCACACTTGGAGATTCAAAAGTCGAATGTCCTATTTCAGGAATAGCTTTGCCGTATAATGATGGATTTGAAATAACTTGGCATACATGTTTACAAGACGAAACGTCGCCTGTAAAACCGGTCTCCCTACACCAAATGCCAAGGTCATGCTTAGAGGCCAAAAGTCGTATTTCGGTCAATTTGAAAATTCCTGTTTCACATATAATTGTGCCATTTATTGATGGATTTTGAAATAACTTGGCACAAAGGTAAAGCATCATAAGACAAGGTGTCGCGTGTAAACTCGGCTCACTTTATCAAATGTAATGGTAAAAAATAGAGGTCACAAGTCAACCTAAGCCATCAAACAGCTTGAACATTTCTGTATCAGTCAAAACCTTGTCATTTATTGAAGGGATGTAAAGAACTTGGTACAGATGTAATCGATCTCAAAACGACGTGTCGCGTTTGAAATCGACCCGCTACCGCAAAGGTCAATGTCACACTTAAAGTTCAAAATCAAAATTTTGTCATAAAACTGCTTGCCTGGACTGTTACTTTGTCATTCATCAAGCTATTTTGAAAGAATATACCACTAATGACCGCCATCAGGAGACAACATTTTAAATGTTAAACCTGTCTGCCTACTTCACCGCTAACGGTCACAATTAAAGAGCAAATGGCACATTTATTTAAGAAGGTTTTTTAAGGAACGAAACGTGTTGATTTTTCTCCGAGTCGCTTTTTAAATGCGAGCCCAGGACGTTAAAACGAGGGAGCAAACATTGACTTAATGCTTACGCCGCTTGTGAAATTTCGACTTGTACTAAATAAAAGATTTCGTGTATTCTGTGTTGATAACCTTATGTGAATTGAATATAGCCCGCAACTGGAGTGACCCTATCGCCATCCCTCAGATCCCGGTTCGAGCGGTGGCCAACGGTACCATGGCCACGTCGAGCGGCCCCTACAGTTTCCTGCACTATTACGACTTTATTGATTTTCAATCCTCCATACCCGACGACTCCACAATATTCGAGGTGATGTATGTTTAGTAATTCATACATTTGACACTCGCTCTAGGAAAACGGTGTTTATTTTATGTGCGTAAAGTGTCTCACAGATTAGCCTGTGCAGTGCGCACCGGCTAATAAGGGACGACACTTTCCGCGTTTAATGTTTTTTTCGTTTATAGGAAGACTTTTCTCGACGAAAATCCAGTTTAGGTGGAAAGTGTCGTCTCTGATTAGCCTGTGCGGACTTTACGCACATGCATTAAACCCCCTTTTCACAGAGCGGCTCATTTGCACATTATTTTTAAGATAGATGCAATTCAGTTATTAGTGTGAGACCGTGGTCTAGTGGTAGGATGCTGGTCTAAGAATCGGTAGGTCACTGGTTCGAATTCCGCTCAGACCAGGGAATTTTCCTGAGAAAAAAAAAATATCTCACACTTTCTCTTCTCCACCCAGGAGTAGAAATGGCTGCAAACTGCGCCGAATGTAAACGGACGACTTATATCCCAGTACTCGGGGTGCAAATTGTGAAAGTCGGTTCAAGTTTATCGTAATCAGACTGTATAAGCATGCACTTGCATTTGCATTTGATAACGGTGTGCAATTAAAAAATAATGTCATATTCTTCTTTCAACAATCCGGAATGCGCTAGAGTTTGATTCTTACACTGGTCTTTTAGTACAATCAAAGCTTGAACAATTAAAATCCTTTCAAAATCACATACCGAACAAATTAACCGACATTATTTAAATGAACCTTTCATTCGTGGATAACATGGGTCAGCGCGTTGTTGGGACCTACATATTATGAGTTTTTCCAAAATTATAGAGCTCCAGATGACTCTTTCATACGACTATAGGTTATACGTTTAACATTAAAAACAACGTTAATACTCCGGCTATATGAGCCGATTCATGCATTTATATCCGAAACACTTACATTTTTAAGAGTCCATTTTCTTACCTAATTATCGTCCGCTCATATCAGGGGTGCGGTTTTAATACGATGATTGGAGACCCTACAAGAATGTAAATGGAAATCTTCCATGTCACTGAGTGAGTTCGCCTTAGAAGATGTTGATAAATATAATCCAATTTTCAGACACCTAAAGGAGCTATATGTCCCAACCGGAAGGACACTCAACCCGTTCCAGACCTTCCGGATTTTTTCCACTATCGACAAGAGATCATACTTGATGGACAAACAGCGGTTTTCCAAGCAGATGTAAGTCGTACCCTCTACTTTTAACCAACGGTTTTCCAATCAGACGTAAGTCGTTTCCTCTACTTTCTACGAGCGGTTTTTCAAGCAGACGTAAGTCGTACCCTCTACTTTCTAAACTTAACTCTAGTTATCAAAGCATACGAAAGACCTATACAATACCTCACGACATACAAGTAGGTGTTCCAAGTAGGCATACTTATAATTCGCTACTAAATGATGTCAAATTTTAGTTGTGAAAACAGAAGTAAGTATTATCCACAACTATTGCCGTCAAATCGGTTTGCCATGCTTACTTAAGTTGTAATCAGATATAAATGATAAAAAGCTCCCCGCACTAAAGTGATAATCGCTAGACGTTACCAATAAGGTTAAAAAGAAGTTTTCCAAGATGACGTGTCTTACTCACTAATACAAATGTATATAAAGCATATGTGGCGTGTTCTGAGAAAACTGGGCAAAATGCTTGTGCGTAAAGTGTCATCCCAGATTAGCCTGTGCAGTTCGCACAGGCTAATCCGGGACGACACTTTCCGCTTAAACTAGATTTTCGCAAAGAAGAGACATCATTTAAACCAAAAATTCCATAAAAGCGGAAATTGTCGTCCCTGATTAGCCTGTGCGGACTGCACAGGCTAATCTGGGATGACAATTTACGCACAAGCATTTTGTCCAGTTTTGTCAGAACATGACACATATTACTTCGGCTTATGAAGATGACACAGAAGTATCCACTACACTATGACGCCAACAATCGGTAAGTCTAGGCCACTACTGTAAGACGGATGTTTACCCGGGTGACGTTATTGTTTGCTGTTAATGTATTTATGACGTCAAGAAGCTCAATTTACAACCACGTAGAAAACAGTACATATTACTATAATATAAGTGCATACTAAGGTTTTTGCGGTTTTCCAAGCAGACAAAAGACTCATGTGCAACATTACATAAAAAGCAGGTTTCCTAGCGACAAAAGCTGGTTTTCAATGCAGAAATAATTCATATCTGCTACTATACTTACATGAAAAGCGGATTTTCCACGAGTGTTAACCTAACGATGACGTCATATCTCGTATCTCCAGTGTTGCTAGGTCTATTATGACGCCATTTTCAGTTTTTGATCCGTTGCTAGGTGTGGTATGACGCCACCTACCGGTACATCCGGTACGACTACCGGACGCTGACGCCGAGTCCGCCTCTCAACACGACCAATCCAATCACGGAGATTCACGATTACAACTTCGGTAAGTTGTCGTCTACTTCAACAACAACAACAACAACAACAATGACAACAACAGCGCTTTTTATATGAAGTATATACTTTATTTCAGTGCTCATCTTAAGTGGTCCATATTCACATAAATAAGTTTTTTTTCATTTTCGTAGATTTTTAAACAATCTACTCTTATAGATATCAAATGAAATACTTTTCCCCGCCTTTTTCACGCTACGATTGTTGTCTCTTTAGCCCTGATATAACAAATGATTTTTGTTGTAATTTTTCAAGCGTAAAACAGTTATTCGAGAGTTTACGTAAACGATTTACTATTATTGCAGAGATAAATCTGCCTTCAACATTATTGGTGGTGCGGCGTTATCTACATTTTAATACCCAATCTCGGCTGCAGGCGTCATTCGGATCAAACATACAAGATATTAACAAAACAATAAAAAGGATGTTTTTAATATGAGCCTAGCTCTGTGAAAAAGGGATTGAATGCATTTGCGTAAAGTTTCGTCCCATATTAGCCTGTGCAGTCCGCACAGGCTAATCAGGGACGACACTTTCCGCATAAGTTGGATTTTTCTCCAGAAGAGTCTTCCTTTAAATTAAAAACACAATAATGGCGGAAAGTGTCGTCCCTGATTATACGGACTGCACAGGCTAATCTGCACATGCATTAAACCCCTTTTCAAAGAGCGAGAAACATATATATTTGTCCGCCATGCTTCCACAGGCGTGCGATACGTGAAAGACCAGGTCACCGGGCGGTGCATTTCCGGCGCTCTAGACAACTCCTCGTTCGATGTCTCCGAGAAGCAGACGGTGGCGATCAATGGTACCCAGGTGTACGCGATCCACATGAAGAACCCCATGGCTCTGTTCTATCTCAACTCTGACTACGCCTACACCGGAATGGTAGGCGTATGATCCGAATTTTATTTTAGGTCATCATCTTCGAAAAAAGTGTCATCCCCATCAAGTAAATCAATACCGACATCCTAAATTCAGGCAAAACTGAAAACGATTTCATCGGTTTTGTTACATTTACCAAATGTCCATTAATTCGTCAAGATACATGTATACGAGTCGCGCTCTGAGAAAACGTTGTTAAATGTATGTGCGTAAAGTGTCGTCCCATATTAGCCTGTGCAGTTCGCACAGGCTAGTCAGGGACGACACTTTCCGCCTCAACTAGATTTTTGCTAAGAAGATACTTTCTTTTAACGAAACATATCATAACAGCGGAATGTGTTGTCCCTGATTAGCCTGCGCGGACTGCACATGCTAATATGGGACGACACTTTACGCACATGCAATAAACCCCCTTTTCTCATTGCGAGACTTATATCTATCATTCTTTTCCCAGCGGAAGGCACGTGGCCTTTCGTGCAAGGTGTTTACGGCACTGCGGCCTGACTACGATGCTGGCGATGGTAATCGACATTCCGCCATCTTTGAGTACTACTTCCTTGATGTAAGTTACATTGCGTGTTATGTTAAATATTAATAAGAGCTTTTGGGGCGGCTTAGTTAACATACATGTCTCCGTGGTTACTCAAAACATGGTTATCAGTACTAAAGAAACACACTTGGCGGCATATGCAAGAAATGTATAAAAAGTATGAAATGTTGAAACGAAAAAAAACTGTTCTAATGGTAAGAATTGTGCTATAATGGTTTTCGCCGGATATCGGATTCGTTAACCAGTTGCGTCAAATTGAAAACTGTCAAATGCCCTTATTATTTTTGAAGCGACAAACGGAATACATGTGATATGTATATCATTTTGTGACGTCACATAGGATCAATACTTCGAAGTCCCGGATGACGGAACCACGTACCCGAAGGGCGTGCCCGTGTATCTTGAAGTAACCGTTCCAGACGTGAGTACACTATGATGTTCCGCACGCGGTAAAATCTTTAGCAACCTTAAATTACCTTAATTTTTGAAGCGAAATATTTCTATCTCGGTTGGAAGATTATTATATTTACACTTAATCAACATTATGAAGAAAAGTGCTTTACAATTATGAGGGATAATGATTTTTCTTTCGAAAACAAAATTCAAAATGGCCGACTAATGGCAAATGTTATGCTTTTTTCTAATGAGTTAATTTTCTCAGTTGTCTAAAAGCGATTTCTCTTTTGTGGTTATTGGTTTATGCTTAGTTTGTGTCTGCAACATTTTGGTGAATTGTATTGCAGAGAATGTATAGACAACGTGTTGGGATTCTTTTAATTTGGTACAGGGCTTTTGTCGATTTTCAAAGCTGAAAAACATTTTGCTGTCAGTACTTTCATTCATGCGAGATGCATTATCATAAAAGTAATATGACATTAATATTTCGTAAAATAAAGTTAACGCATAAAACAATCAGTGTTCCTTATAGCAACAGCCAAAATTTTAACGTTAGACGTGTTCTGGTAATATAGATTTAACAAGATACAAAATGCTCTTTTTTGTGTTGTTTTTTCTGAGGCAATATATTCAACAAATGTTCATGTACCATTTAAGTGTTCGTGTGTCGTATGAATAGATATCGTTGCGGTAAATTAAAATGGAATATATTATGACACAAAAAAATAAAAACGAGCATTTTGTATCTCGTTAAATCTATGTTTGGGGGAAATTTATTGTAATACATGTACTGGGGTTTTATCGAAATTTCACTCCCTAAACATTGTCATCTGTTGGTGTCTGCATTCAGGCGTGATGTATTTTCTTAGAAGTAATATGAAATACATCTTACTGGCAATGTTCGGAAGAGTACGTATTTATACCATTAAAGCATTCAGCATTAAAGGGAAGGCACGAACAATGCATTTAAAGTTGACTGACCTATAGAATGACCCTATTTTAATATAATCAAGTGTAATCTTATCTAGATTAAAAAAAAAACTTTAAATAACATAACCCTCTTCATATGAAGAGAGTGTTCAATACTCCCGTCTCGCCCTCAACAGATCGGAATTCACGTGATGTACAATTTTCTGGACTTCGACGAGGGTCACCCTGACTACTCGCTCTTCGACATTTCCTCGTGCTACTCGGAGACCGCCAAGTTGCAGTTCCAGATCCGGTTTCCGGGTAGGTCTTTTCGCGGTTTATCAATTGAACCACGTTCTGGAAAAACTGGGCTTAATGCATTTGTGTAAAGTGTCGTCCCAGATTAGCCTGTGCAGTCCGCCTAGGCGAATCGATACAATACTTTCTGTCTATACTGGATGTTTAAGAATAGACTTCCTTAAAACGTAAAATTGCATAAAAGCGGTAAGTTTCGTCCCTGATAATACTTTGCGGATTGCACAGGCTAATCTGGACCGACACTTTACGCACATGCATTAAGCCCAGTTTTCCAAGACTGAGGCTTAATTGATTGGATATGTTCACATGTTGTCCATAAAAAGCTTAGTTATAGTTTCTGCCTATTTGTATCAGAAACAACATTCTTATCTCTTCTAATTTCGGAGCCTCATGCCTTAAAAATATCACGTACTAAAATGAAAAGTAAAATATCGTCGAATTAAGAATTCAGGTCCATGAATACAGTTTTACACAATTCCTAGCTTAAATTCTAAAACCGAATGTTTGTGTTTTAAGAGTTACATAATTTATTTTTATTTTTTTTAATTATTTGCAGGAGCCTACACAACTGGCACTTCCGGTCAACTTTTGGCCGACGCCGGAAGTGCTATCCGCGCAGCCGCAAACGTTAATCCGATCCGGGTACAGGATATCCGCCTTGACTATGATAACTCACAGGTGTATGTCTCCGGAACAATTCTTGACCGATCTCCAGGACTGGGCAAGTCGGTTTATAACTTAAAAAGTATCTCTCTTCTACCTTATACAATACTGCCATGGCAAACTTTTAAAACTAATTTTCAATTAATCATTGTTTATCGACCAATCAAAAACAATATGAAGGTTGGCGTTTTAATTAATTGCGTAAGTTTGGAAGTGCGCATACGATTCTGTATTAAATAAAAACGCATGGTGTTTTATTAAATTCATATTGGCATATTAAGTTGGATTGAGTTCTTGATTTTGCAATAGCTTATAACGCTTCTATTATTGTTAACTATGTTGTTGCTGATGCTTTTACAAGAGTATTTTCATGGAAAGTCTCACTTTTTTGTATTTTATTTGTATAGCCCAGTTCACCTTTCTGAGCGCACGGGAGATCGAGAAGAACGACGACTACACGTTCGGTAGTAACGCCGTCCATAACGTCACGGAGTGCGCGCAGAAGTGCGTGGCTTACTCGGACTTCGTCTGCCAGAGTTTCGACTTCTGCCCGCTCGATCCGGACAACGTGTGCCGACTGAGCAAGGCCCACATCGGCGATGGGGGTGTTGTCGTTAGGCCCAGCGTATGCAATCATTTCTCACGTATGTGTGATACAATAGGTTACAGTATACTATACTATAGTCTCTAAGAAGTCATCTTGATTTACTGGAAGGCATGTTTTCCGTTAAAGAACTCGTTATGATATTTTTTTCTCAACCATTGTGACGGGAAAAGCATGTAAGTTTGCTCAGATATCACTGTCATGTTTTGTAAATGGAGGCTACAGAGGACAACTTGCGCGAAGACGGGTAACACTCAACTAAAAAAAGCCTTAAAGCCCCATTTACACTCAAAATCAACGCATATTTCGTAAAGTATTTCGTAAAATAAAGTTAACACATACAAAATCAGTGTTCTTTTTATAAATAGTCAACATTTCAACGCTAGATGGGGTCCAGTAACATGGATTTCTCAAGATACAAAATGCTCTTTTTTGGTGGTACAATATATTCCATTTTAATTTCCCGCAAAGATATCTACATGTATTCAATTTTATAGTTACATACTCGTTGCAATATCTGAAGTCTTAAAAAAGCAATCGTGTCGAAACTCTTACTGTAGTACATTACTTATTAAATAATAAGTGACAATTTTTATTTTTTATATATACATAAATAGCTTTAATTAAAAAATAAATAAGAGCCACAATAAAAAATAAATATCATGAGCAAATTTCTCGCAGGCATTTAAATTCTTTTCAGTTATAAATAAAACTCAAAACGCATAATAACATTTACTATTTTTGCATAATAAGTCTTTCATCAAACTGAAAAAAAATTGAGCAAGGCAAAAACAAAAAATCCAGACAAACAAAAATAAAATTTCTTCATTACTAACGAAACCGGATTTTAACAATTGAGCCTCGCTCTCTGAAAAGGGTGTTTAATGCATGTGCGTAAAGTGTCGTCCCAGATAAGCCTGTGCAGTCCGTACAGGCTAATCAGGGACGACACTTTTTGCATAAACGGATATTTGCTTATAAGAGACTTTCTTTACACGAAAAATATTATGAAAAAGGAAAGTGTCGTCCCTGATTAGCCTGTGCGGACTGCACAGGCTAATCTGGACGACACTTTACGCACATGCATTAAACTCCCTTTTCACAGAGCGTGACTCATTTATTTCCCTACAGGGACCGTCGTGGACCCGGGCAAGGCTGAGCCGTCGCTGACCGCGACGTTAGCGTTACTCCAGAGTGCCGTCTACGGCGGTCAGATCACCGCTGACGTCAATATCGAGGGCCTTGACAACCCGGTGTGTATACGTTCCGGAACGTTAATGTTTGGCTTAAACATTCTTAAATATATTGTTTTAAAAGCTGAAATCCAAAAAACTAAAACAAACAAACAAACTTAAAACTTAAAAACAGAAATTGTTTCAAATTAAAATTTTACCGACCAAAATACACAAAGGCGCATTAAATCTCTCCAACTATAACGATGTTGTCATAATTTATCGTATAATTGTAGTTCCCTGTTCATACACGCGTGAGGCTTGCAGAGCCTTGAAAGTCTTTCTGATACGAGTCGGATAAATTCAAGTACACACATAAACTAACATAATAATTTATTCATCCTAGTGATTTTATCAGAAATGATCGAAAATTTAACTTGTAATACTAGATCAAGATATGGATAGGTACAACAATTGTGTCGGTCTGGTTAGTGGAAACAAACAACGTTTTAAGCCTTATATACGCAGTGCCATCATGTTTAATGTTCGTTATGCCCGCCCGAACGTTTTGAAACTTACTGGTATATTTACATTTTTATAAGAACGTATAAAATCGCGTCCAAAAACTAGTTTTTAACGTGAAAATTTGTTATATGTTTCCAAACTTATGAATTAATAACCATATATGTTGTGTTTTTTTTCAGATAACGTACACCGCCGTTGATATCCAAGTTACTTTTGGTAAGTGGTTGGCATATTTAACACGTGATCCATGATTGGCTTTTTATTATTTATGTATATATTGTAAACGCAATATCAGCGCAAATCCTATATTACAGTACAATTAAATAAACTATCTTTAATAATTTGACGACGCTGCAGGAACATCGAAATTCGTAAAACAAATAATAAATACACAGAGTATGTGAAAAGCATTAGCAGGCTTCGTGAGATACCCAATCCAATTCGACCGTTCCACCCCTCTTATTTCATGGACTGAATAATTCAGTGATTCTAATACTGGACTGTAACGGAAACTATTAGTAGTATGCATCCGACGATGAGATGCACGTAACATGCGTCATGTGCTACACACCATATACATGCCTTCACTGTTGACTACATGCAATTTATACTCACCAGCAATCTGTAAGTTTCGCAGTCGATACTTTCTAATTGCAAAATATATATTACGAACTTTATTTCGTCGATGACCAAGTTCATAAACAGCTACAACAACATAAACAACAGCAAAAACAGCAGCGGTAGCAACGACAACAAACAGACATTAAATAACGGGACAATATGATCGCTAAAATGAGTCTGAAAACACGCGATCGCATCAAGTCGGGTGAGGTGGAGCAGTTTTATCGATGTAAGGCCTCTTTTCGTTGGGCACTAAAATTAATGGTTCGTTTCAATCATGGAATCAATTAAGAATAGTGACCGTTGAAAAATACGAGATGCAGTCTTGTATACGGAATCCGTTGAGTGCCACATTAAATGTCGCCTTTTGCCCTTGAGGTGTACAAAATGACAATGTACATGACACACGACACAATGCAAGGCATTGCAATGCGACAATGAACAATGACACACACTACATGTATTTGAATAATTAAAGGGGCCGTCCAATAGATAAAGCGCCTTATCGACGCGAAACGATATTTTGGGAAACAACAAGGATTGCTTATATAGCTAAAAAATACATCCTCTACAAACATGAGCGTGGATGGTCGAGTGGTCTAGGCGGATAGCTTTTTACTCCAGGACTCCAGGAATCCAGGGGTCAGTGGTTCGAGCCCTGTTGAGGGTTACTTTTTTTTACTTTTTTTAAATTGTATTCTTGTTTTTTTTTTACTGGAGATGTTTAGTTCAAATGTTTAAATTTATCAATATAAAGCATTTTAAGCATTTTATGACAAGCTTCAATACATGCCAAAATCTGTTGGACGGCCCCTTTAATTGTCGAATCTCTCGTTAGGTTAGTAAAACATGTGGCATCAAAATGGAGTGTTATTGATCACTGTGGATTAAGTGTATAAAAGTTGCGCCCTATGAACAACAACACTTAAGTTTTTTGATTCAATATTTCTTTTCAAAACATTGCGGAGAAATGCGACATTCAAATATTCAATTCAAATTGCGAAAGGCGGCATAACCCGGATTCCGTACTTTTATCTTTCTATATTTTCTGCCATATTGCTTTGCTTACGTTCGATGATTCGTGTTCCATTGCAGGCTATCTGACCCCTAAACCACTTCCGACGCTGAGCGGACAGTTCTCGTACCACCTCGAGATCACCGTGCCCCAGTACCAACAAGTCTTCAACTCGCACGTAAGTCACTTGCTTTATACGTGCTTTACACGTGTAGATTATAATCGGCAAAGCTTCCATCACAAAGTTAAATACGGTACTAAAATCCAGTTGTTACAGTCATGTTCATCTCAATTAATAAAGTTTTGTGTGTGTATTTAATTTATTACGATACACTTTTTATCGGTATTAAATGTGGTAGAATATGACGAATGGCACATATTTGTTTCCGTACAATTAAATCTCTGTGACAAAAGACACCGATAAACGAATTGTGATAAAGTTTACGAAGTTAGCTTATTAAGTTCGACATGGGATAAAGCTTAGTGGTCGACCATTCGACTGCAAAGCATATTAACCTTATAAAATAAGTAGTAGCAAAAAATTTATAGATCGACGGCGATCGTAGCAGTTAAACTGTAATTAATAAAATGTGCATTATACAGTTACTGTAGAAGCAAAAATGCTCCTGTAAGTAGGTGGTTGTTGAAAGCCCAACGCATCTAAATGTGTTTGCTGTGTATATACTTTCTTCACAATTTTATTAATATAATTACATGTGTTATGTCTACTAGAAAAAATATATGTCTGAAGAGAAAAAGGCATTGTTTTAATGTGTGTCGATATTAAGCCAAATACAGGCATTATGCCTCTTAAAATGCATTATTACTTTTTAATGCAATAATGGAAGTATATTACATGTATAGTAAGCATAAATATAAATAAGTTGCATCAAATATACATGTAAATGTTATTTGAATAGTTTTCACGCACTTGTTATATATTTAAGTTAAATTGAGTACGAAAATACAATCCGTTTCGCATTAACAAGGCGGTGTATATATGGACATTTTCATTCGTATCTCACACACGTGGCAGACTATCTATAGATAGCTTCAAGGTGACATCAATGCAGTCAGTTCGCAAATATATAACAAACTTGGTAACATATGGCACATACGTCGATATGATAGGATATATACATAGTTAACAGCTAACATTGCATATGGGGATATAGCTCAGTGGTAGAGCATTCGACTGCAGATCGAGAGGTCCCCGGTTCAAACCCGGGTGTCCCCTAATTTTTTTGATTTGTTTTCACTCCACAATGCTTGACCTATAGGCAAGAATGATTTAAAGCGAAATTAAGGCGAAATGTGACCACCAATTAAACCCTCACGCGCGTTTAATCCCCGCTCGTGTGGCATGTGCTTTCAGTTGTTAGTCGCATAAAAGGTGTGGCTTACTTTCCGCCGGGTACTACGGTCTCCCAATCCTGCCTGACAGCACAAGAACGCATCGAAACTTCATTCATTTCAGTTAATAATTTAAGAGTCGGAATTTATACCTATAAATAAGACAATTCGGGAAGGGGGCTGGAACACGCTTCTCGTCAATATATACTGCAGCCACCGGCACGGAATGACCTCATTGAACGTTCAAACAATCACACGCAACTAAGAATGCCTGTTAATGGTCATGAAAGTAATTGCATAACCAGTGATAAAAATAAGAGCAGCAAACAGCTTTTTGTACGATTTAAACGCATTAACCATCGATAACCCCTTCGAAATATTGTGCTCGTTGCTATAACTATGTTCGCAGATAAGAAATATTGTATCTGTTCGAATCTCAACAAGGGGATATAGCTCAGTGGTAGAGCATTCGACTGCAGATCGAGAGGTCCCCGGTTCAAACCCGGGTGTCCCCTAATTATTTTGCACCTTCTCTAGTGTTTTGTCATGAACGGATCTTTTTTGCACTGTTTGCTTGGATGTTCAGTTGTGTGTCTATACAACTATGTAAAAAATCAGCAAGCATCTTGTTAGAAAAAAAACTTACGTCTTCTTTATAATTCCAGATCTATTACGACTCGGACTTCCAGCTGGTGCGATATGACCTCGTGAACACACAACCGAGTCCACCACTCTTTACCATCGACCCAATATCCACGATTCACGACTATAGCTCAGGTACTGGCGCTAAGCGACCCAAGGGACTGGAATCAAGCGATTATATTATAAGTTAATTATGCCACCGTTTATATACGTCATTTATATTTTCATATATAATTTCATATAACAAACACATTTTAGAAATAATATAAGCAATCCACGTGATGTCACAAAATACAAATGTATAACGAAAGCAAACGAAGCACTCCAAATTATTAAATAACATTCGTATAACTT
>VMBQ01002985.1:32900-126332 GCA_007657795.1 Dreissena rostriformis
GCGATAGTACGATGGCGACAATGCGATAATACGATGACGACAGCACGACAACGTGATAGTACGATGGCGACAATGCGATAGTCATATCGTTCTGTCGCCATCGTATTGTCGCGCTGTCGCCATCGTATTGTCGCACTGTCGTCATCGTATTCTCGCACTCTCGTCATCGTATTCTCGCACTCTCGCATTGTCGCCATCGTAATATCGCACTGTCGCCATCTTATTGTCGTACTGTCGCCATCGTATTTTCGCACTGTCGTCATCGTACTATCGCGTTCTCGCATTGTCGTCATCGTATTCTCGCACTCTCGTCATCGTATTCTCACACTCTCGTCATCGTATTCTCGCACTCTCGTCATCGTATTCTCGCATTGTCGCCATCGTACTCTCGCGTTCTCGCATTCTCGCCCTCTGGATTTTAATGTGTAACTACGATGGCCCTAACGGTATTCCGTACTTGACCGTTGAGGTATGAATACAGGTGTTGCGTTCGACGAGCTGTCTTCATATGGAGATTATGTATTGAGTTGTATTTCCTGTTTAATAATACATTAACGTAGACACGGACGGAAAGATTAGTAAATGACACAATCAAAAAGATATCATTACACTTTTATGAAATCTATAAGTTTTGGTGTATGGCCGTGGAAAGTGTCCCATGTAAAAAAAGTTATTTATTTTCAGCAAACTATCCGGGGTATATTCTGCGATGTGTTTGAAACGGTCCGGACCGACTTCCGGTATGGAAACAATCCACTCAACCAACCAGCCGTGTTCCAGTTTTATTTCATGTCGGTTAGCATGCTTCCACATTAAACTGTTTGAACCTAGAGGTCAAGCAACGATAATTATGCAATTGTCAAACATTAAAAATGCTTCTTAAAATGTTTTATAATAAGCCTTATTCATTTTCAAAATACATTTCTCTGACATATTTAGCTCACTTGAACGCCGAGTTACAGGTGAAATGTTTATATTGAGGTCCACTTAGACGTCTTCCGTCTTGCGTCAGTTGGTGTGAAACAAACAATAAAGCCTTCACTTTTCCGACAATTTTAACCTTACAGCTATGTGTATTACCATTATTGGACCATTTCGATTAAGGGCCAGTAATCGGATAGTCATATTATCGGAACAGGAACGCCAGAGTTGTTGCCCTAAGAAAATACCACACAATTGACGTTGTGAAACAAACAATTAAGCTCTATTTTTCTTCTTGACCGAACTTTCACAGCGTGTGGATAAGGTTTAGACTTCAAAACTGTCAAAATAACCCAGAATGAAAATACAAACATGGTTATCGACGTTTGTTTGCGATAAAGTTGTTAACAAAATAGTCATTTTGGGGGCGACATACGCATAAAAACTTCAAAAGTGATTCAATCTGAACCAAACTTACCAAGTTTTTGTATTGCATTGAAATATTAGACACTACGGATAATGGAATCACTACGGATAATGGAATATATCAGAAATTAGTAGATGAGCATAAGACTTCAAAACTTCTATTATAGACTGATCATATGCATAGATAATAAACAAACATTAGAATTATTACCCATTGTCTCCAAGAAAATAAATTTAAAAAGACAACAGTGAGGAGCATAAATACTTCATTTTGTGTCTCATCTTGACTGAACTTGTTCCGTTTGGTTTAAGCGTTAGGTCTTAGCTCAAGTCAAATAAATTCTATTGTTTAGATCATCGTGTAAACACATCAATATCTTGTCGATAATAAAATATCTGCCAGATGTGGGGTAGATGTGTAGGTAATCATCTGTTATTGCTGTCATTACTTTTACGTGTATGTGTACTTTTGTTTTGAATGTTTGATGTCTTGTCTAACATATAATGCACATTTCACATGCGTCGCAAATTTCCGAATGTCTAATTTTTGAAAGAAATCGATCTCCTGTGTTTTCAGTCCGACTGGCACGAGCTCTCCGAGGACAGTGGCGCCCCCGTGCTGTCTCAGCCGATAGCTCTCGTAATCAGCTCTTCTGTGGTATGTGGCAAATGCTGGTTCTACCCAGAAAACGGACTTGATAGTGTTTCAATAAGCCAAGGATTTTGTATTCCAACGAGCTGAAATAGAGATTTTAACTTAATGGCACAGCTGCGTCTAGAACTAGTGTATGCCTTACTGATTATCCCGTATATCAAGTAAAAATTGCTTGAACAATAATTTCTGCATGTGTTTGGTTAACCCCTATTGAAAATGTAATGGTGTTTTTTATGTCGGAATCGAATTGAAGATTTACCTGTCGCCTGTCCTTCTAAAGACAACCGGAAAATAATGTGTTATCGTGATCTTTAAAACCAACTTTATACACATAATGTGACGTGGACAATTATATGCGAGACACGTAGCACAAAAGTCTTACTTTACGCGTTTTAAAGTGTTATCAGATTGCCTGTATGTGTAAAATTCCGTTAGAAATCACATGAATATACCATACACCCACAAACATGATTTCAAAGAAACAAAACCTATGCATTTATACATTGTAGGGCGGGTTCACATTGACTTACGATTTCTACGACTTCAGTGAGCAACATCCGGATCTGTCCAACTTCGACATTCGGCCGTGCTACGCAGGACAACAACTACGACACTTTCTTATTAAATTTGCAGGTGATAATTACAAGGTTTCCTTCACTCACATTTAGGTTTCCTGTGTTTAATTTGCCGTATGATTCAAAATTTCAACTAACTTCTCATATTACCCACCACACTATAAATAGATGGTAACGCCACTGCGTCATTATTACTATAGTACGACACTTCCCTCACCTCTATTTTGTTATGAATCAGGCGTGAAGATGTGCGTTTAGCAATAACAATTTTGTTTAAACCAACAGTTACCCATAATAGAGTTCATTTGCATATACACTTCCACCGTATTGATTAAATACCTAGCAGCAACAAGAAATATAGCTTGTCACAAAGTGAACTTAGAATTGAGCCAAATTTACAGACAATGACAATTATTTAAATACTAACTGTTTTTGAATAAAGTTTTCTGACGCCTTTTTGTTGTTTAGATGGACTCAACATAGCATTTCATTTAGCTCATTTATTATGTCATTTTGTAGGTAATTATCACCCCACCCTGGACACGAACCTTAAGAAGTTCACAAAGAACGTTCAGCAGATGTTGTCGTTTTACACGACGGCGTCCTTCATACGTTTCCAAGATCCGTCGATTACGTATTCGGACGACGGCTACGTCTATTACCTAGCAACGATGGTAGAGCAAGCACCATATCTATGTGAGTATTAATAATGAAAAGAATGTTATATTATATGTTTATTATTTAAAGGATTGTCTTTCTTTTTAATCTAATGTAGCACATCATGTTGTATTTTTGACATTTGTGTCGTATTCTGAGAAANCCGCCTAAACTGGATTTTCGCTGAGAAGAGACATCATTTAAACGAAAAATTCCTTAAAAGCGGAAACTGTCGTCCCTGATTAGCCTGTGCGGACTGCACAGGCTAATCTTGGATGATAATTTACGCACAAGCATTTTGCCCAGTTTTCTCAGAACACGACACATTTGATCGTTGATGTAACTTGTCATTGTAAGATGAGTTTTCTACTTTTTAACAAAATCATTTTATGTTTTTAATTATTAGTTATAATGGACAAAGATCACACTGTTTAATATTAATGGAAATACATGTGTATGTAAAGTTTAACAACTTATCGGTTGTGACTTAAATTCAAGTGATAACGCTTTAAACTTTTACCATTAGTAACATTAGGTCCTCTACTTTTTGAAATAGTAAACTACCATTCAAGATCTTTAACAAAATCTACAAATATAATTTCCAGTGGACTTTACTAAGACGTCAAACAACGTTGCCGTCTACAACGCCGACAAGATCATCAGTGACGTCACGTCGCCCTTCACGTGCGCGGCGTTCTGTCGTAACGAGACGACATTCTCGTGCGAGGGTTTTGACTACTGTCAGTCGGCCGGAAAGTGCCAGCTGAGCCAGAAGCACGCGGCTCAGAGCGGCCAGGCGATCACACCCAGCGATATGTGTGATCACTATTCAAGTATGCATGTCAAAATAGAAATGATTATTGTCGTTTTATTTAGCGTTTTTAATACCGCTAGTTGGAAGCCTTTAATAGACCTTAAGGATGTTGTTTATAATGTATAAACATACACCTTCATTAAAGTCATGTTTTAGTTACCATAGATTCTTTCAAGCTGTGATACAAATATTACGTTTACAAGTGAGCGTTTTATACAGACGTAACATACGTAATAATTATGTCTTTTCGGAGTAGCAATAGCATATATTAATTGTTTAGATCTCTAGGACCTTAATTGTTTTCGGAATTGTATATAGCTGAACTACACACGCTTGCAACTTCCAGTTACAATTGATTCGATGTTTATTTGATGTTAAAGAAAGGGTTTAAGTTATGCTACGTTTCACTATGTTCTCGGCGACCACGGCAATCACGTTTCGGGCCACCGTGGAGGAAACGGGATGAACGTAGGGGAACGGGATAGCCAAACGTGACACAGCGGGGTTGCCAAATTTGCCACGGCAGCCACGGCGGAAATGAGAACGTGATAGAACTTTTTAAACGCAACAAAACTTGACAGTTTTTAGCAGGCCGTAACAGTACCCCCCGAAAAGGGTCTGTAGTCTGACGGCAATCCTATTCATTCCCCGACATGTTAAGTTTCTATCAAGTTTTGTTACGTTTTGTTACGTTTTGTCAAGATTACCACGGCAAGCTAGGATAATTGACAGCCGTCTTGCTACGTGTTTATTCCGACCCGTAACGATGTGTTGCGTTTTGCAGGCAGATGGTTACGGCCAGTTGAGTTGTTGTACGGTCTGACACGATTTGTGCGGTCTGAAGATGAGTACATAAAAGCCGTGCTATTCAGGAAACTTTCATTATAGTCTGAACACTCGATCAGTATAATGCCACCAAGAAAGCGCCGAACAAAGGCTCCCGGCGCTGCAAAGGACGCTCAAATTGAGGAGCAACCTGAAAGTCCATACCTACCACCGCACGATCAAGAAGAACCCATTGCTCCTGTTGATCCACCCCGTGCAAATAAGCAGGCAAACACAATATCATCCTCGTCGTTCACATCCATGTCACTGGAATAATTTTGTTATAATTAATACTGTTGCTTGAGAGTTTTCGTTTATACCGGGAGCACAATCGTGCCCAAAACCTCTCGGATGTCCACGTTTGATCCGCACGGTACCTTGACAGAACGTGACAAATGAATGACAAACGTGTACAACGTATCACACCTGCATGACAAACGCAAACAACGTGCGGGAACTTAACAGAACGCATTGTACCTTGAAGCAACATTTAAACATCCGTGGCAGACCGTGGATGAAAACTTAGCGCACCGTCGAAGGGCCGCGTTTTTGCTTCGACGGCACGTCACGGATACCTTGATAAACCTTGAGGAAACTTAGCACAACCTAGCAAACCTTGGATTAAAGGTCAAAAACAGTCACACGGCTTGATACGTTTCGGACAAACGGGACTGCCGTGGCTTCCGGGAACATAATGTTAACGCAGCATTGCCAATTGCACAGACTCAAATCCGCATTTTATTTCTAATGTTGTTTTGTTTTGTAGTAAATTAACTTAATTATTCAACCATTAGCCATTATTGCCTACTCCAATGTCGTTCGGTAATTGGCAAAAAAAATCACTAATTTATAAGTAAAAATTGGGCAATAAGGCGGACGCTGTTTTCCTAAAACAAATTATATAAGACTCGATCTATTAAAAGGGGGTTTAATCAATGTGCGCAAAGTTTCGTCCCAGATTAGCCTTTGCAGTCTAATCAGGCACGACACTTTCCGCCTAAACTAGATTTTTGCTTAGACGAGACTTTCTTTCACCGAAAAATATCATTAAAGCGTAAAGTTTCGTCCCTGATAAGCCTGTGCGGAATGCACAAGCTAATCTGGGACGACACTTTATGCACATGCATTAAACCCCTTTTCACAAAGCGAGGTTCAATTATAAATATTTTCGCGTTTCCCTGCGCTTGCAGAGACCGTGGATAACGTTGCCCCAGTAGAGCCTACAGTCGGTGAGGCGTTCGTCATACTCAAGGACGTCGTCTACGGCAGAGGCCTCAACGTCACCGTGTATGATGACGTCACGGGGCAGGTGAGATAATCGACGTCATGTGTACTTTCTTACGACATATATAATTATCTGAATAACATGGTCGGCGAGGTCACTGGCATGTATAATACTATTATGTGCAATTATGTGTAAGTATATTTTCAGGTGATTTATTGTACAGATTATTGCTAAGATGTGATATGAGGGACCGGATATTTTAATGACTTTAACAAGATTTGTTCATAGTTTGGCAAAATTACAATTTTTAAAAAGAATTTTCATAGAGTCGGAAAATAAAGCATACAGTAGCCATTATATTTAAACAGTCGAAATAGAAATTCTGACTGAGCAAAATGTTACAAAAATATCTATTTGGTCATGGATAATCATCAATCGAAATCGGCGAAATAATAAAGCGTTTGTATTCATCGACTATTTATAAAGTACGCGTATCACTAACATAAGGTTTAAGATACACGTTTTGTTGGAAAATTAAATAATAAACATGTAATGACATTTTTCAAAAATACACAGTTAGGTAAACAAGTCCCTTACATATGTTGATACCTAATGTTGTTCCGCCAGCTATATAAGCATTATAAATAATAATAATGAGATAACAAAATTCATTAACTACTGAAACAAATAAATCATGGCGTAAAAGACTGCATTAATTTTCAATTTCACAAAGATTTAACCATTGCTCTTGTAACAACTTTCAGAACATTGTGTACCAAGCGCTTCTGTTCGACGAGGATATCCTGAGACCCGATAGCACTGCAACTACAAGTAAATATTGCGTTCCTCCTTATCAGCATCATAATTTACAGCAACAACAATGACAACAACAGTTGCCTTCATAAATCATCCTGCTATCATCTTAATTGGTGCCGCAGTTATTTTTTTCTTCATACCCATCGTCAAAATCTGCATCATTATTATAAGCCACACCACCGTAGCAGCCATCATCTATACAACACTACCTTTATCTCGCCATTTACAATGTTTACAAATATTGTTCTCCTAATCTTTTTCCTTGTGGATATCTTGAACTCTCTGACAGTTGCCACTAGACCAGCCATCAACAATATACACAATAATAAAAAACATGGTATGACTCGTAGTTATCCCTTTGCATGCTGGGAAATTTGTCGTCTGCTAAAATGTCGTCTGCTGAATTTCTAAAATAAGCATTTTCTTTGATTTTTTTTCAAAGAATACTATCAAAATAGCAAACAGTTTGGATCCTGATGAGACGCCACGTTCTGTGGCGTCTCATCTGGATCCAAACTGTTTGCAAAGGCCTTCAAAATCCGGTTCCAGCGCTCAAAGGGTTAATAACCTCATCAGCGACCAAGCACAACACCTTTATGCTATAACAATATTTATCTTGCTCCAAACGCCTTTTCAGGTATGAATCTCGCGCACTTCATTCCCGCTCGTCACGGTATCATAGTGACGTCACCAGACACGCAGCTGAGGGGCGTGTCCGTGGACCAGTGCGCCTCCAGGTGTCTCGCCGAGGCGACGTTCGACTGCCAGTCGTTCGGATACTGCTTCGACACCGGACGCTGCTACCTGAGCACACAGCGACCTGATCAGCACATGGACGTGACGCCGACGCGCATGCCCTGTGATCTTTACTCACGTAAGGACTCGAGCTTAGTATGACGTGTCAACAGATTGGCAAATTGACAATAAATTTCAGAAAAGAAAGTTATATATTAACATTTGTTAAGAAATACTTTCTGTTAATATGTCGCTATAACCAAAGATCTATCAGTAAACATTGTTTTTATGGATCTTTGCTATAACGTAATGTTGTCCTTAAATTAACGTCGTAGTCAATCGTTTTCAAGTCATGAATATATCCAGCTAGAAAAGTAATAATGCCGTCATTTTGAGTTGTTGACTATGGATGAAAAAAAAAGTGGATTTTTCATATCACTTTTTTGGTTAAGTCTTTATAAATCCTTTGAAGTTTACAATACTAAGGTACACACAGTACGAATTACGGAATACCGTTATGGCCATCGTGGTTACACATTAAAATCCAGAGGGCGAGAATGCGAGAACGCGAGAGTACGATGGCGACAATGCGCGAATACGATGACGAAAGTGCGAGAATACGATGACGAGAGTGTGAGAATACGATGACGAGAATGCGAGAATGCGATAGTACGATGACGACAATGCGACAGTGCGACAATACGATGGCGACAGTGCGATCTCGCACTCTCGTCATCGTATTCTCGCATTGTCGCCATCGAACTCTCGCGTTCTCGCATTCTCGCACTCTGGATTTTAATGTGTAACCACGATGGCCCTAACGGTATTCCGTAACGTATATACTGATCCTCCATATTGATACGTCTGTAACAAAACGATGACGTCGGCTTTGATCATTTTGCCATCAAGTTTTGTCAAATGTGTGTCACTTGAAATTGACATTTATCCACTGCTGATGCAGATGAACGCTGTAACTGGACAATTTAACACGTACGTGTACATCCCAATTATTATAGGCTCCTACAGTCCTAGTCCTGCTCTTAAATGTTAAGAGTGGTTAAGGAATACCGCAATCTTCTCGGAGCAGTTACCTCCCCTATTGTTGAATGGTTACCATTAAAGGATTTTTTCTGTCTTCAACTTTTTATTATTAAATGTAAATCAAAATTTCTGCACAATCGGACTTTTTATATTCACTATTTGCAGTAAAATAGAAAATAAAATCTAGTACATAAATTAACAAATAAAAACCATAAATATAAAAAATAAATAATCGACTATGATTTATGATAAAATCGTGATTTTATGACGACAGGCATTTGATAAGAATAATGATTTGAACTTGTCTAATCTCTGCTTGGAGATTGGCAAATACATATAAATTAACCTTTATATTTATCATATAATATTCCAAACACCATAGGTTCCTACGTCGACAGTTACGTCCCCTTCCCTGGACAGACGCTACAGGCGCAGGGTGACGTCACCATCACAAACGTCGAATCTGTGAACTTCTGTGCAGAGAGATGCTCCAAGAGTACCACCGCCGACGCGGTTGGGATCGCGTGCAAATCATTTGACTACTGCTATCAGTCCAACGTGTGTATTCTGAAGAGCAAGCATCTCCTGGATATGGCGTCCTCGACCCTCGTGGCGTCCAGCGGCTCGTGCTCACATTTCTCACGTACGTACGATTCATTAAACCCACCTCACGGGTCTGTACACATTGGCAATGTCAATATTATGTTAGCAACGTCACTTATTTTACATCTAGTAGAAGTGCACATATTGAGAAATCTTTGCTTATTTTTTACTACCATAAATTCAATCTACACGTATGTGAAATATCATTGTTCGAGGTGAACATGCAGTGTCTTTTTTGAATCTTTTTGCTGTTTTTTATTTGTTCACTGTTTAAAGATATAGAGGATATTTGTTCATGTCAGTGTAAGATCGTTTGTTATTTCACGAGTGATCATAGAAAATACATTTTCACGAGTGGCGCAGCCACGAGTGAAAATATTATTTTTCTATGATCACGAGTAAAATAACAAACGATCTTACACTGACATGAACAAATTTTCTGTTTCTTTTATACCCCTTTTTCAAGAAATAATAAATAATAATTTCCTTTTCGCTGAAAAGTGACCCTCTCTCCCGTGGTGTGCCTCACTACATTGAAATGATGTCATTTTGTTGAAAAAACGGCGTCATTTTGTTGACGAAATGACGTCATTATTCCAGGGAAATTCTTCAGTTAAACTCTTTTACAATGTAAATAAATGGTAAAAAAAAGCATAAAATTAAAAGAAAATTTGTTGGATTCGGTGGAATATCGATTTTTTTTATTTCACTCGTCATCATAGAAAAATATAAACAAGGATATAAACAAGGGAAATACATCTTGATAAGATAATCTAAAAATAGAAAAAGGAATTCCGAAAATTTGTTCTCTTCACCGGTGAAAAGAACAATTTTGTTCTTTTCACTGCTGTTATTTCACTACGGAAATGTCATATTTTATTATTAGGTAGAAAAGAAATGAGCGTACTCGTAAAGCTGATTGTTCGTTCTGGAAAAGAATAAGTCGTTTACACATACGTATGTTTGTAAAGGCAGTGTATCGATGCAGATAGCGCTCATTGTCGTGTTGGCATGACACATTTGTGTAATTCTTTTTTAAAGAGTCGGACATTCAAGGTCCAAAGTAACCGTCTACTTACTTCAATAAGATGTATTCATATACAGGTCAATACATCAGCGACTTCGATCAGAGCACGGGCCGCGTGTTCACAACGTCCGTCGACCTACAGTTCAACAACGTCTCGAAGGACGCATGCGCGAAACTCTGCATGGAGTACACAGCAGACGCTTGCCGGGCGTTCACGTACTGTATGAGTTCTTCCGTATGTGTGATCACAGCGCTTGACCCGAAGCTTAACCGGAACAATATCTCCACGAACGCTTCCTGCGATGTTTACACAAGTACGTCCCTTTTTTAAACTGAGGATGGTTTCAATGAAAATAAGTTTTTTTACATGTGTGATAAAATATTATATTTGCACTCGACTCAGAGTAGATGATGATGATGATAATGATGATAATGATGATTATGATGATAATGATAATGATGATGATGATGATGATGATGATGATGACGATGACGATGATGATGATGANTACTATCCGGATAGGATAGTATGTTTGATCTGGAATAAGGACACTGAGTAGACGTCACATAAATCTCACGACTTTTTTTATTAAGGATAAATATTAACGTACGGGGAATATATCTAGAAACTATATAATAGACAGCATTTAGTGAGAACATTGTTCAGGCAAATAAGGCTAGGAGGAAATAACAATCACAAAAGCATTCTCATTGTAAACTGGAAAGACAAGCGTAAACAATTGAACAACTACGGACTGTTGATCCCCCGCATTATGCGTTAACCGTTATTGTAAATTGTGTTTATTTAGGAGGCGTTTATCATTTATTTTGTTATCCCTTTAATATACTGTTATTGTAACACAATGGGCATGATCAAATTCTTTCCATATGTTTGAGTGTCATGTTATTTGTTAACTTAATTGGTGGAGCGTCGTGAGAAAACCGGGCAAAATGCTTAAGCGTAAAGTGTCCTCCCAGATTAGCCTGTGCAGTCCGCACAGGCTAATCAGGGACGACACTTTCCGCCTAAATTGGATTTTGGCTAAGTAGAGACATCATTTAAACAATAAATACCATAAAAGCGGAAATGGTCGTCCCTGATTAGCCTGTGCGGACTGCACAGGCAAATCTGGGATGAAAATTTACGCACATGCATTATGCCCGGTTTTCTCACGACGCTCCACATATTATTTTTAATTTGTATTTATGTCTTAAGTTAACAGATTGTTTGTTGAACTGTCCGTAAAGTTAAGAGTTACGATACCCAGTGCATTTTTTCTATATTTAGGATTCACGTGGTTTCAATTACATAATCCTTCTCGTTTTAAAAATTAATTTAATAGTTTATCAAGAACATATAACAGTTAAAGATGTAAATGAATTATATGTTGTGCGCATATATAACTACTCAAATGATATGTAATTTATGAAAATTTTGAAGTAGAGCATACAACGTAAAAAATATCACTTTACTTTGTAGCCACTTATTGAAAGAAAATAGTATGAAGTAGGGACCACGCTTAGTAGCGTGCAACTATGTATCAGGGGAGATCAGTCGAAGATGTTTCTAATTATGTAAAAGGGAGATCATTGTCGGCGGTTTGTAACTGTGTAGGGAAGATCACTGCGAGTGGTTTGTAACTGTGCATCCGGGGTGGTCAATTAAATGAGTTTATAACTAGGGATAAAGCAAGGGATGTCACCGGGTTGATTTAGTAACTTATGGGTAAGTATTATCATTGAAAAACAATAACTTTGTTCAGTGACCTTACCAGCTGTGGTTGCGTTGTAGAAAAACCAATTAAATCTTGTTCTGTGGAAGTTGACTCCCTTAAAGAAACGAATCGAGAACGGGGCTGACGATGTGGAACTGGGATTGCATCAAGAGCCATAATAATGTTTGTTAGAACAAAATGTTAAATAAAACCAAAAATGTTATTTTATTAGCCGTTAAACGTTTAACAGTTGAAATAACTTTTGTTCTATGTATATTTGGGTATGTTTCGAATTCTTAGTTTATAACAAAAACACTAGTGTGCGTGATACAGTGGAATCCCAGTCATATCATCAGTTAATGTATATTGTACAGTACAAGTGTTTTCCTGAATGATCGAATGAAAATAGAACTATCAATTCAACCATTTTTCTATTCATTATTGCATTGTTTTAGAAAATATATCTTTAAATAAAATGTGCTCTTTCCTTTAATTTTGATATGTTAAAATGGAAACTATGGATACGAGGCATACGACACATTATGTTAGTAAAGATTGCGTTGTGTTCCAATATAAATAAGTAAACACATATCTACTTGATTGTTTTACGTGGTCTTGACATTGTTACTTAAAATTGTAAACACTCAGTAAACTTGTTAAGAGAACAAACAATGAGCATACACAAAGCGTCCTATACATCAATAAGTCAATAATTGGCGACAATTATATGTGAAGCGTCGTGAGAAAACCGGGCAAAAGGCTTGTGCGTAAAGTGTCATCCCAGATTAGCCTCACAGGCTAATCAGGGACGACACTTTCCGCCTAAACTGGATTTTCGCTAAGCAGAGACATCATTTAAACAATAAATACCATAACAGCGGAAATTGAAGTCCCTGATTAGCCTGTGCGGACTGCACAGGCTAATCTGGAATGACAATTTACGCACATGCATTATGCCCAGTTTTCTCAGAACACGACACATATGTGCTACTTATGCAAGTTGAAAGGCGTAAAACTTTCCATTGATATCTCATTTATAGCAATTAAAACACTAAAAACAAGACAATTAAAAATTCAAACCACAACCTAACCAACATTTCCCCTAACAAAAGCGTTAATTGCCATTCTATGTATTGAAGCGTCTTTGTAAACTCATCAGAGCTTTATCTACCAATATTTAATAGATACATGTATAAACAAGTACAAATTATAGCCTTGTTTTACAGACTATATAACATATACAAATGCACAACGCGTGCCTCGTTTATGAATCATCGAAATATTATTGAGTCGTTATAATTACTAAAATGAGGATTGTGAAACTTTATTGTCTTTTTGTAGTTTAGCCCGATGATTGCTACACCAATTTTCGACAGACGATAATTTTAGTGTCATAACCTGAAATAATGCAACACTAATCAGTACTTTTCTAATGTGTCTTTCGCTCGCTCAGATTTTGCGATAAGGCTGTGTAATATATATATTAAAAAAATATAATCGGCTGAGGAACACTCACTGACAGCATTTGGTTTCGTGATGGTTATTAACGTGATTGGATAGCAATTGAGTAAGCCAAAAGGTAATGTGTTCACTTTAAAAAATAATAGAGTATAGTTACTTCGTTTAATCATTTATTATTAAACCTAATTAAAAAGGTTTCATTAAGAAATGTCCGCAGCGTTTACCTTCACTATTATAAAAAAAAATGTCAATACTTTTATTTAAAAGAACATAAAAAGTACGCACCCACCAACAACATGCTTATACAATTATTTGTGTATTGTTTTAATACCGTGGTAAATCTTAAAACTCACGGTCTTGTAAAATTCACGCTAGAAGTGGAGGTTAAGTGACCCTGCGGTTTCGTATATTGTGTATTAGTAAACACGATATGATTATTTAACAGCACCGTTTGATTTATAAATGGTACATTCATCTCATCTCATCTTCGTCTTTGGCCCCATCTGGGACATAAGCCGCTGAACAGCTTCCTCCTGGCGCCTCGGTTCTGGGCGACTCTCTCACGCAGTACCCACGTCTTGCCCATCCGCTTGGCATATGCAGCAAGGTCCCGGCGCTAGTTGTGTCTAGGCCGGCGTCTCTTCCTCTTCCATTTGGGGTTACAGGTGAGCAATTGTCGTGTCGGTTTGGATGCAGGCTTGCGAATGGTGTGGTTTATCCATTGTTATCATCTCTGAATGATGTCTTCTTCAACGGGCTGTATTTCTCCATAAGTCTTCGTTGGTGATCTTAATGATATTCCTGAGGCAGGTAGATTTTCTTCATGAAGGTGACAGTTGTTCTCTATGGCTCTTCTACATACAATAGTATTGACTTCATGATGGCATTTAGGAGCCTGATCATGGTGTTGATGCATATCGCGCTGAATCCACAGATGTTCTTCTGCTAAAAGAATGCTGCCCGTGCTTTACCGATGCGAGTTCTGACGTCAGCATCCGTTCCTCCATGGTTGTCTAGAACGCTGCCGAGATTGGTGAAGCTTTCCATCCCTTCAAGCGCCTCGCCTTGGACTGTGATGGATGTGTCAATGAATGCGTTGGTCCTGAACACCTTGATTTTCGCTATATTAATAATAATAANATTATTATTATTATTATTATTATTATTATTATTATTATTATTATTATAATTGAGATGATGTATTGAAACAGACTTACATAATTTTGTTACTTCCTTAGTTTATGAAACTATAGTTTTTGACGTTTTGCTTAATAAACAATGTTTATTTCTTGCCATTTTTTCATTTATCCAACTGAAATTATGCGCAGTAATCAATCTTAATATTTTTAACTCAGTTATATTCATAATCAGCAAGTACCGGACACTCCCACAACACAAATCGGCAGCAGATCAGTGAAAGCCGACAAGCAGGGTTCATACGTTGGCGCCAAATATGTGTCAACCGACTGCATTTGTGTGCGCCATATTGGCCGCGCTTTTCGTCGTCGCCTCCTCAAGTAAGATGGCTCTAGAAATATGTTGACCTTCAGTGTTCATGTTAAACATCGAAAACTGTTCTCTTTTCCGTTCAAAACATTATCACTATGAATTTGTTTAATGATTGTCTGTCCAATATAAACATGTTTCATTTTATAATAACTTATTTGTTTAGGTTTTTTTTTTTTGGCGTATATTCATTTTGTTTTCAAACGCATCTATTAATTTTTATGAAATAGAAAGGTATAAGGAAATCACGGCTTTCTATACTCAATTGTTCAGTGGAATGTGCTTATCGAGTTGACAAATTGAAAATGTCAAATATTTGCCGTGTGTGTTTCTTCAAACATATATTGGTGTCTTAAAACATTGTTATCAATAATGTATGGTATTTATAATCTTAATTTAGAATCGGTTATAATTATCCACTGTGTTTAACGGAATATTCATCAATGTCGGGTTAAACCTGAGGTATAATAACGGAATCTTATTCATTTTAACAATTTAAGGAATCTATTAAAGCGCCGTAGTGTCAACATAAAACATAACAGTGTATAAATAAAAACGCCACGATTGTCTCCAATTGTTTGCAGACAACTGCAAAACGCTTCAAGTTCAAGCTAACGGGGCCCTTACAAGCGGCACGTACACCGTCCAGAACAGCGCCGGGGAGTCATATCGCATCTACTGTCAGTTCTACAGCGGCTACGGATACACGTTCCTATCCACCTCAACCAACGTCAATGTCGACATGTCCTCCCTCTATGACGACAAGTCCCACGTGATCATACGTCATAAGCGCTCAACCGGCGTTCAGTACACATCGACAATGGCTCAGTTGGACACTTTCGCCTCTACGACGGTGTCGGTGCAATATTCGGCATACAGCGGGTACCAGGGTCCTCATAACACTGCTATGGCGCCGTATATTTTCGTCGGTTTCATTCCAAAATCGTATACCACTCTGAATGCAGTGCAAGGATGGAAAGTCAACGGGGAGGAGCTGACCTTCTCTAACTGCGATGCGAACCCCAACAGCTACATCGCTTTCTTCTTCAACCCGTCTGGGACAGCGTATACGGACTACGTCGGGGGACACAACAAGCTTATGTACCAGTGGTATGACGGTGCCTCCGAAGTCACTTCCGGCGAGAACCTCCCTGACGAGTTTTTCGCTAACTACCACGAGGTCCATCAGGGAGGCTGCGGTGGCTACAGTCGAGGCTCAAACGTTCCGACCGGGGGAGCGGTGGGGATGAAATTTAGTGAGTACTGACTGCTTGTTATTAAGGGTATACTGGTAATAATAAATTAACCATGTGTTGCCCATACAATATGATAAAAAAATGTGCCACTTGTTTCAGGATAATTGGTTGACAAGGAACCATTATTAACAAAAAAACAATAATAGTAATATGCCCCATTCGAAGAAGCTGGGTTATGTTACTTTGTACCTGTCCGTCGGTCGGTCAGTAGATCGGAAGGTTGGTAGGCATGTAGGTAAATCATGAGGCCGGTAAGTCGGTCCGTACACATTCGTTTTCGCAAAATATCAAGGGGTTGATGGTTACTTTGGGGGGAGGGGAGAGGAAGACGTCTATATATGTTGATGTCAAAGGTCAATGTAACAGCGGCTATGTAATTAAAAAGGTACACTAGTTATGTATAATACTGTTAATACCCATAAAAATATCTTAAGAATTATTTCAAGTGAGAAAAAAGCACTGTGTGACTATTTGACACTGAGTTCCAACATGTTTGGATATTTTATGGAACTGGCAACAATAAAATGCGTTCAACCATGTAATGTAATCATTTAAGACAGGGTAACTAGCATTACATTTAATGGTTGTACGCATTTTGCAAACATCAACACCTTCATGGTGTCAGTAATAATATAAAACATTTGCTTCTGATATGCGTTCCAATTACTTTGCTGGTAAGTATTGACGCAGGATCATCCCTATTTATTTTAAAATCAAGAGATTAAACTTCAAGGTTACAGGGACGACTTTTCTGCAAGTCAGTAGTGCGGATACATGTTTTACAAACACATTTTTTTTATTGCAAATGTTGTATCAAAATCTAAACAACAACATTACACACGTTTGCGAAGAAAAATGTAAATAAGTCTGTATTTTTTCCGGTCTCAACGGATGAATAATATCTTGTGTTGTTGTTTATTCACACTAGCAGATAATCCGAAATTGTTCGCATTGTTTTAATGTTAAAAGATGTGATATTAGAATTATATTACGTGCTTGGTTTCTTTTTTCATACAAACCGTTTTTCATAACTCTAATTATTGCTGTTTGCAGCGATTGAGTGCGCAGTCCCGGCGCAGGTTTCGGATGCGTCAATGACGTACACGGGAACCGCCATCGGCAAAACGGCCACGTATACGTGTCTCGCCGGATATCAACACACGGGCGGCGATCGCTCTCGCACCTGCAGAGGAAGTGGCGCCTGGTCCGGCTCAACACCCGTATGCGGAAGTGAGTTAGCTTCTGGATTGATATAATCTTATTTATTCAAACGATGGCGCAATCTTACCGATATCATCATCGACTTGTTCGACGTTAGATTGATGGTTGTTTCTCACCGTGAACTAATATTTTATCAGTGAGTCGGACACTTAAAAAACACATAAGGAGTACGTCAATGAAGAACGCGAATTACTGGAACTATGCTTAGAAATGCAACGATACATGAAGCCTGGAATATTTTCTTTTGCCAAAATTCATCTATATTATATCCGTAGCGTAGATAGTAAAGGCTATCTGTTTCAAGCCTTTACTTACACTGTCTTACGGAGTCTTATAAGTACATAAGATCTGCGTGCTTACTATACACAAGTATTTGTGGCGTGTTCTGAGAAAACTGGGCAAAATGCTTGTGCGTAAATTGTCATCTCAGATTAGCCTGTGCAGTCCACACATGCTCATCAGGGACGATAATGTCCGCTTTTATGGATTTTTTGGTTTTAATGATGTTTCTTCTTAGTGAAAATCCAGTTTAAGCGGAAAGTGTCGTCCCTGATTAGCCTGTGCGGACTGCACAGGCTAATCTGGGATGACACTTTACGCACAAGCATTTTGCCCAGTTTTCGCAGAAAAAGACACATTTATGTTATGTTTTCATCTGGTTTGTAGGTAAATATAAATGCTTTAAAACTGGTAACTATTTATACACCATGTCAATCTTTGATAAGAAGAATAACAGTGAAAATTATAGATAATTGGCTCTGTTTCACTGTGAAACGATGTCATTATTTTAACGTGATTACATAGACTTAAAAAAACTATTTTACCAATATATAATTACTGTAATTATTGGTTAAAATAACACCGATTGAATACGTGATTTCATCGTCGAAACTCATGTTCGCGTCTATTTGTTATAGCTTCTCGTTCGAATAATGTAAAGAATCATACGTCTTCTTTATTAGTATTTTATGTCACTTTTGATATTACATAGAATGTCCTGATGACGGAGCGTGTACAGAAGTTTTCGACGATGTAATAAGAAGTTATGTATAACAGCGTTTTGTTCCATTTTCATTTTTACTTACTCATGTTTCACTATTACTTTTATATTATTATTATTTCTAGATATAAACGAGTGTGCTTCAAATCCGTGTAAAAATGGCGGACAATGCACAGATAGCATCAATGCTTACACGTGCGCATGCGCGGCGGGGTTCCAGGGAACAGTTTGTGACACAAGTAAGTGTAAAAGTGTTTGCGCACATATAACTGGAATCGAAAACTATCCGTTTACCACCGATATTATTGTTTATAGTAACGTCGCTTTCTTTTCTTATACAATAGATCTTTTGCTACGGGAGTAGTGTAAATAAATATCAGTTATAACCCATTATGTAATTGTGAGATTTTCAAGTGAGGGTATTATTATCGACAAAAAAAAAGTTATCTTTGTTTGACTACCAAATAAACAATTATCCGATATGACGTCCCGTACTCGAGCCTTGCGTAGTTAAATACTTCAGTTCAATTGACTTATTTTACAAGGAATGCTTAACAAATACAAGAAATCCTCCAATAAATCACAAAATAACGCGATTTATTAGAAACATGTTTTAAAATGCAAAGATACATTACGTCTGACATTCTTTGTCCAAAGTTCATCATGTACATGTATATCCGGTATTCAATGCCAACTATGTAAAACCTTCTTTATTCATAGTTTTAGTTGCAAGCCATTACTTAAACTGTTTTACCAATATATAGTAACTGTAATAAGTGATTCAAATGTACACCGATTGAATGCGTTATCATAGTCGGAACTCATGTTCGTTTCGATTTGCTAAAGATTCTTCGTGAAATAATTAAAAAATATATGCATGTTTTAATTTTCATTAGTATTATAGTTTAACTGTTGCTTCTTTATATAATGTAGTGATAATGGAAAATGTACATAAGGTTTCGACAATGTACTTTTTATATAAGTAAGAATTTCATATTTATATAAATATTTATCAAAATTGTGTTTGTTCCTGTTTCATTTTTACTTACACATATTTTCACTATTACTTTCACTGTATTATCATTATTTCTAGATATAAACGAGTGTGCCTCAAACCCGTGTAAAAATGGCGGACAATGCACAAATGGCATCAATGCTTACACGTGCGCATGCGCGGCGGGATACCGGGGAACAGTTTGTGACACAAGTAAGTGAAAAAATCGTAATTTTGCGAAAAAATGATTGGTATCGAAACCATCCGTTCATCATCGATATTTGTTTTTAAGTTACGTGTACTGCTTTTCCTATATAATGATCTACTGATAAAGGAAAAGTCTAAATAATTACTTGTATTAACCCATTTTTTAATTGTAAGATTTTCAATTGAGATTATTCTTATAGACAAAGAACTAAATTATCTTTGTTTGACTACCAAATAAACAACATTTCACTCTATAGTCCAGTACTCGAGATTATCGTAGTTAAATACTTAAGTTCAATTAAAACAAATTATCGGATAATTCGAAAACCAAACAAAGTTGCGCTTCAATTGAAAATGACCTTGGGCAATCATAAAATGACAAGTAACAAACTAACGTAATACCGACATGTCACAAAAGAAAAGTATGTGCCCAACGAAGACCAAAGAAGACTGACTGTTGGTTTGTCAAGGCTATTGCTTAGAGATGCTTGTTTCCGTAAAGATATACATACAAAGTCTGATTAAATAACGAGTAATCTCACAAGCATTGAAGGTACACCTTGAACAGTACATTCTTTCCGTGAACAATTTTTTTGCACAAAGTATTCACAACTTATTTGATTTGATACATACTAGAGCATAGCGTATTAACATACTTGAGTTCAATCGCAAACATGATTTTCGGGTCATTCTAGAATCATACTACATATATAAAATGTCAGGTTAAATAACGAGTAATCTCAGAAGAACTGAAGGTACATTTTGAACCGTACAATCTGTCCGTGAAAAATTCAACTTTAAATTGAACGCGAGTTTTGTTGAAGTTTGCAAGTGCACATAGGTATCTATATACAAAGTGTTCACAACCAATTTGATTTGATACACCACTAACTTATTTTGCACCACAAGCTGACCATGAGGCGTGTGTCTCCCTCGTTATATTCAAAACTTTGTTTCAGACATCAATGAATGCGACCCAAATCCGTGTTTGAATGGCGCCAGATGCACCGACGGCATCAACGCTTTCACGTGTTCGTGCTTGGCCGGGTACAACGGGCAGAAATGTGAAACAAGTAGGCGTAGTGATACGTTAGTGTTTAAGTAATAAATGGGTTTTATTCTGAGCTTTCCTATGGAATAATGCAAAATATGAACACATGTGTAGGCTTTCAGAAACGCACCAAATGTACCTTTAAATGATTTCAAAAACGTTTTCACGCGTCTTAAAGTTTTTGTGTGTGTGGAAACTAGGTGAACATTGTATATGACGTTATGCCTATTTAATTCTAACAAATATTTAAACACTTGGCACACACTTGGCACAATGCATTTTTTTCAAATGGAATGATACATTAAGAACGATATCGATTTTAAGCAAACAATATGTGTAGAATACGACTATTTGTGAAATAAGCGTTTTATATTATCTTTGTATAATTATGAGTGATATGTTTAATCGGAACGTCGTTGGAAATCTTAAAACATGTAACAAATTTTGATTTAAAAAAAAACTGAATCTTAATTGAAATTCAGTTGGCTTTAAACAACACGGGATAACGCCTTTTTGGTTAAGTTCTTACGGATAAATGAGGCGTGTTCTGCGAAAACTGGGCATAATGCATGTGCGTAAAGTATCATCCCAGATTAGCCTGTGTAGTCCGCACAGGCTAATCAGGGACGACACTTTCCGCCTAAACTGGATTTCCGCTAAGAAGATACATCATTTAAACGAAAAATTCCATAAAAAAGCGGAAATTGTCGTCCCTGATTAGCCTGTGCGGACTGCACAGACTAATCTGGGACGACAATTTACGCACAAGCATTATGCCCGGTTTTCTCAAAACGCGACACAAATACTCTCAAAAGTCGACGAATAAACTTGTGTAGATTATTTCTTAAATATTGTATGCGTCTGGTTACTTTACGAGTGAGATCGTCGATTTCACACGAGAGTCTGCACAAACTTGTCAGCATCTGTCACACACAATGATTGATTTATAGCATAGCAAATAAAGTGTGAAAAGGGCAATAATGAAAAATAAGCACACGAATGTTGTTATCTCCCCGCTGAAAACCAGAAAAAAAACCAAATCTGATAATATATCATATTTCAAAGAAATTTTCGAAAAAAACGGTAGAAGAAAATAACAAACTTTGAACATGCAAGTTGCCTATGATGTATCTACCGGTGTTAACGAAATAAAAAAATCACGCGTCCTGCCGGTCCACAGTAGATAACCTACTTATCAAAAAGTTATTTTAAGAAAGATAATGCCATGGTGCACACAAATTAAAATATATAAATGATATGAAAGATTATTTGTTTTAATATTATAATAAAATTTCGGTACATGTATTTGCAGACATAAACGAATGTTCTCCTAACCCATGTCTGAACGGTGCGCAGTGCACTGATGGAATCAATGCGTACGAATGCGCATGTGCAGCGGGATATCAAGGCACACGTTGCGAAATAAGTAAGATTTTAAATATTTTCGTTTTGATTGAATATACATGTAATAATTAAGAAGTCCGGCATGTGTTGTTGTTTGTCTTTATTGGCTTTCTATGAAAATATACTTTTTAATGTGATTTCATTTTTTAGTGTTTAAACTTGAAATGAATTACAGACATCAACGAATGTGACCCCAACCCTTGTCGAAATGGCGGGACATGTAGAGATGGAATCAACGCGTTTACGTGCGCATGCGTGGCCGGATATGCGGGTGAAACCTGCGAAATAAGTACGTATAACACGACTGTTGTTTTATATTCTTTGTTGTGTATTTATCCACATTATCTTTTTAACTATGGTGCCCCGCAGTATTATCACACCACATAGACAAATTAAAATCAAGTGACAAGTGTTGGGAAAGTAAATGTTGAATCAATCAAGTTTTAAGTTAGTTCGGTGCGTACATATACTAGTATTTGAGAGTGTCTTTTTCACACGAGGGTCTGCACAAACCTTGCCGCATTTGCCATACACAATGATTTACTATTTGATAGCAAATAAGGTGTACCAAGGGTAGTAATGAAAAAATGAGCACACACGTGATCTTATCTCCCCTCGGAAAACCAGAAAAATACCGATCTCTAATCATCAGTAATATTTTTCAGAAATTTTCGAAAACAAAAACGGTAAAAGAAAATTACAAACTTTGAAGATACATGTTCCATATGATGCATCCTTGACTGAACAATATTTATATTTATATATTAGTTTTACCGCAAACAATCTAAATTTCAAGCTTTGCTTGCAAGGATATCCAAGTTTGCTTGCAAGGATATCCAAGNAATTTGATTATGGTGTATACTTACATCGATCGTCTGTACATTTCTTTCTACAGTATACACACTTGTTAAGTCGCTGTAGTGCATGGATTTTGACGTGCACGTTAAAATAAAATATAACTAAATGGTTCTTTTTAACCTCTATTTCTATACCAAAATTGTTAAATGAACCAGATCTATTTTCCTGCCAAAATCGTTACAATCGATGTATAGAAAAATATGAAAATTGTACTAGCATTAATTACAATATTGATTTATATGACCGATATAATCAGAAAAAGGCTTCCTTTGCTTTGATAACGATAAGCGTTTATTTATTGTAATTATTATTTAAGTCTTTTTACAGCGCTGTGATTGAAACACTGTGCTATTGTCTTTTAATTTCATAATCACGGGCAATTAATTAACAATTAAAGATAATCAAACGGTCAATACGTCACCTAAGTGTAAGTTAACTTGATATTTCTCTGAATTTCAACAGTATTTTTATCAAGAATGATTACACTCTTTCATTAATGTATATGTTTGTGTGGCCGAGCGGCTAAGGCGATGAAATAGTAGCGAGTCTTGCTCTGATAAATTGGGGTGTAATGCTTTTACGTACAATGTTGTCCCAGATTAGCCTGTGCAGTCTGCACAGGCTAATCAAGATCGACATTTTACGCCTAAACTGGATTTTCGTCAAGAAGAGTCTTCCTTTAAACGCAAAATTCAAAACAAGTTGAAACTGTCCTCCCTGATTAGCCTGTAAGGACTGCACAGGCTTATCAGGGATAACACTTTACGCAGATGCATTAAACCCCCTTTTAACAGATCGCGGTCCAAATGAATTGTAATCATCCCGCGTAGGCTCGAATCCTGTCCAAATGATTACGATAAAGAGCTCTAGTATTCATATTCGTCATAACGTTAAACCGTCTTGTATCATTAATCGGTCAGTATTCGTAACCCAAATGAATTATATTAGTTTCGTGGTTTAATAGCACGCACGATCTTTGTATGAAACGTAACGCATCGCATCTCAATTATTTGTATTAAATATAGCCTTACAAATCTACTTAGCGGAATGTGAACATTAACAGAACAAGGCTTGTCACCGTAGGATGACATATGCCCCCTTTTTCCACATTTTCTTAACCTAAACGCAAAGTGTTTTTTCCACATTTTTCGAAACCTAAACGCAAAGTGTGACGGAATTTCAGCAGGACAGACAGACGGACGGACGGACGGACGGACAGACGGACAGTGCGATCACTATATTCCCACCTTCGGGGGCATAAAAACACTGAATAAGTACTTTGTAAATAACATGTTTTACAGTGTTAATCATTGGGCGCTACATCCGGTCTGTGGTTGATACCGGAACATCAACATAAGCGCTTTAGCGGAATTTGATTTAATGTCTTATTTTAACGATCGTGGTAAGTCATTTTGTTAGAACGAAATTCATTGCGCATATGGAACAAAAAATGCTGTTATTATAATATAAGTATTAACATGCCCCGTTACTGTTTAAAATAACGCTAGTATAATTAGCGTATTTTTATTGATAGAGTTTGACAATTAACGAAGCATAATTTATATCATTCCAATTTCGTATTCAAATATTGAGCTGTCAACGTTTAAATCCAATCATTTATTAATCCTTTATCTCGACTGTATACAGGTGCCAATTTGATTTCGGGTTTACCAATGTTGAATACAATATAAACGGCATGTACAGACGGTTGATGTATATTTACACAAATATCCCATTTTAATTCCTTAAGCTGAAAATGTTAAAGTAAAAGAAGCTTAGTGCTCTTTAGAATAATGCATTCATAGTGAGAACATTCAATAACAATGTGGATCTTTTCAATTATTGTGGACCATTGATGTTTGCTTTTGTTGCGATAGGACGTAATTGAATCGAACAGTCGATAATTCGGGTGTATAAATAATTAAAAAAGCACTAACAGACTGTTATTCTACATGTATGTATACGTTTTGATGACGGCGTTTTATTTTGTTGATAAGTTGGGACTGAAGGCAGATATTGACACATGATATATATAAAAACACATGTGGATTGTTCCAGGAACAATTAACGTGGAATAACATTCTCATTTGTGGATCTAACTAATTTTTACGAAAGATTCCAAACATCCACATCGGTGATAAATTGTATTATTTATATGAATGTAACACTGTGTGAAAGACTGAACTCGGAATAAATATACGCAACCATTAACGTTACCATGGAAGTTGCTATGCGAACAGACGTGACGTTACGCGAGGAGTACGTGTTGAAAGTGTGGGATACGTACATCAAAGAGAACTTGGTGCAATCAACGCCGTGCAAGGCGGCCATTTATGACGCGCGCTCGCTTAGACTGATCATCGCCAGCGACGGCTTCTATCTCCTTAACAACGAGATTCACAACATTTCTGAGGGAATGAAGTACCCGGATGTAGCATACAGAAACGGCATCGACGTTCAAAGCCGCCATTATGACGTCAGAATAGCCGATGGCAGAAACGGCATCTACGCTAGAGACGGCTTAGACGGCTGTACAGTGTGCAAGACGTCCACTTTGTTGATAGTCGGCGTCAGTGACAACAAAGTTAAAAGTGAAGAATGTAATGAGCAAATCATGAAACTCGGGGATTACTTCAGAAAAATTGGGTTGTAGTATCCGAACGAGTGGTTCAGATTATAACTGTAGATAGCAAGATACTTGGTTTAAATCGTGTATAAGGTTACAACTCAGTCAGGCCATGATCTATTGGAGCCTAATTGCTTGCTTTATTGACAAAACACTTAAAGATTGACAATATAACGAAATCATGTCATTCAAGAATCAAAGAATTATTTGAGGAATATTCATGTCTTGGTACAGGGTTCCATTTTTTTAATAAAGAACTGTTTATTGTATGAAATGCTCCGTATTACAATTGTCCTTGGTATTTTGACTGTTTAAATCTATATCTATATATTAGTATGTACTATATTTTATTAAAGATAGCTTACTACCATGATTGATGCCAGAGATAATTTTAATAGAGCAAACATCCAACATCAAATTTATCGCGTGTGTTTCCTCCTCTTCAAAAGAACTACTTAAAAATTCAGCATGAATCCGAACCGATTTCAATAATTAATAACATACATATTATTTAACTTTTTGTTATTTAAAATACCAAATTTAAACAGATAGTGCATGCATTTCCATTTTTTATCATCGCGATCAACGTAACCATACAACACATGTTATTTTAGAGCGATTCATTTACGTGACGTTTTTTAACATAACATCGTTGTTGATTGTCGACAGGATTCGAATCAAAAGTACATACATACTCTGTCGTCTCTGGTATGGTTGAAAATATATGTACCCACTGACAAAAATATTCTTCTAATTCCTTTCTCAACAAATAATTAAAAAAACAGATGTTCGAGAGTAAATCATGTTTACATGTTTTCTGTGTATTCTATCTTGTGCTGGCATATTTTAAAAGCACGTAGTCGATTTTATATATTAGTATAACTGGGTCAGGCACTTACTTTTAAAAAGTGTAATGTCATTTTACAATAAATGGCAACATACACGAAGTAGCGCTGAAAGTTTTCGTTGTCGGCAGGATTCGAACCTGTGCGGGAAGATCTGAATGGATTGAGCTATCAATAAATTGATCCAACTTCGAAATAATAACGACATTCAACAATATTTGTCACTTTTATTCGAGAAAATTAGGTACCATTTTGCGCGGAACGGAGCATCATAAAATTAACCAATCGTAAAAAACACTACTGATTGTTCATTGTTTGTAAACGCTTAAACGGCTGAACACTACTCAAAAATATCCTTCATAACATATTCCCCTCCTTAACCGTTTGCATGCTGGGAAATTCGTCGTCTGCTAAAATGTCGTCTGCTGAATTTCTCAAATTAGCATTTTCTTTGATTTCTTTTCAAAGAATACTATCAGAATAGCAAACAGTTTGGATCCTGATGAGACGCCCTGATGAGACGCCACGTTCTGTGGCGTCTCATCTGGATCCAAACTGTTTGGAAAGGCCTTTAAAATTCGGTTCCAGCGCTGAAAGGGTTAATAAGAAAAAGTCTTATTACATTCATAATAAAAACTTAATCCTTTAAGGATTAACCTGTTTTAAGAATACACCCAAATCCTTTTTACAACCACTAGACTTTAATACAGTAACACTAGTTACACGATTTATTTTTTTATGCAATTCTTTAAATATATTAAACAATCAAGTTAATTTGTACCAGATTCCACAATATGTTTTAGCTGATATTTAAACTTGTTATAACTAATAAACAGAAAAGAAACTATTTGGAAATACAACAATTACAATTTATAAGAAGGTACCAACTTATCAAGAGAACTATAAGATTGACCCAAATGATAAAAACAATCAAACCACTCATAACAATATCCACATAAATGTTACACACAATTAAACTATTGTTATGAATAACATTCCAGTCCAAGTGGAACAACGAATGTCAAATCTAAATGCACTATTAATATGAGTTGTCTCCCGTGTACAATAAGCTTAATTATTGACTACACAAATAATCAACAAACACAATAGAACATGTTTAAAATTCATAGAAACTTTAAACATATTAAACTGATGTTCACAGAAAACATTTAATCGTAATGAAATATTCCCGAATAAAATATAAATTTAATGAAATAGACACATGCATATGTTTATGTTGCATGTTTTACATTTTATAACTTAACAACAAAAACTTTCTTTCAATAAAGAATGAAATTAGTTGTGGACAATAGTTATCGTCAATCAAACATTTAACACCATACATGTATATGGTGTACTACTTGACTATGAAAATTGGAGCACTAACTCTCACATGAATGCTGTATTTTCAGCACTCCTTCAGTAATTGTCTTCTTTGATAAACATTATTGGAAAAGGAATAACTTAAAACAAGCAAAACCTCACTATCTCACAAATCTGTTGTGGATTTTCCTCTTCTATTCTCATCAGAAAGTAACATTTGATTTATGCTTAACTTATCAGACTTGCAAAAAGCATGTTCATGCATCAATACTAAAGTATGATCTATAAACTCATTGTAGACAATGATTTTTACTTTGATGAATAATCTTTTATTTTCATGTTCTATTCTATTTAGTGTCTTTCATTAACATTAATCACCCAGCTCTTGTCTGTGGAATAATAGCAGTAGAATTAAAGAATCATAAACTTATGGCTTAATTTGCAACTATTAAAGCCCCATTACTACTCAAAATCAACGAAACTTTCGTACAATTGTAAGTAAAATAAAGTTAACAAATTAAAACTCGGTGTTCCATACAGCAATTACAATAGAAATTTCAACGCGAGATGTGGTCTGATAACATAGATGTTTGTTGATATAAAATGCACGTTTTTATGTTTTTGTGACACAATTAATTCCATTTTAATTTCTCGAATATGTCGATTCATACGACACAAGAACACTTACATGGCACCATGTTAGTGTTCATGTGTCGTATGAATAGATATCGTAAAATGGAATGAATTGTGCAACGAAAAAATTAAAAAGAGCATTTTATATCTACAAACATCTATGTTACCAGACCACATCTGGCGTTGAAAATTTAGATGTGCCATCAGGAACACTGATTGTTTATTGTTTAACTTTATTTTGCGAAATAGTGTACGACATTTTCGTTGATTTTGAGTAGTCATGGGTCTTTTAAAAATTCTTTTCAACTTAAAGCACAAAATGGACTAACCAAACTATTATCTCATAATTCTTTATGAGTATATCTTGGACAAGTAATACATTTTTTTTTATTCAATATAAGACATACAATGTATACATGTACATGGTCATAAAACAAACGGATACCGTGAAGCAGCAATAATGTTCAAAAACATGTTATACAAGATATGCTAATATATTCTTTTTGGCATTGTGGCTTTCTTTTGATTAAAACAAAAGTTAATAGTTAATATGTATGTTTTCCTTTGTTTGTTTGTGATAGGTGTTTAAAAAAAACACACAGAATAATTATAATAAGTAATACATACTGTTCCAAAAAAACCCACAAAAACAGTTACATTAATCTTTCATGTCAAACGTATTATTATGCATATAATTATTATTAATGTACATACACAATATATATTCTGTAGTCTGTACTCTCTTGTTTGTTTGTCTTCAGATCTGGTCTGTTTCTTTTTCTAGTTACGAGTCTTTTTTATTGTCGCGAATCGTTATAACTGAAAAAGCTCGAGAATTATTATGCCATTAAGCAGTATTATTACCATTTTTCTGTATTGTCTTTCCTTTCAGAATGTCTTTGTTTTCACTGAATGAATTACCTTAACTAACTCTAATTAGCCTTTCTTCACTTTCATTCTATCCTTCTAACGTTAGCTTCCCTGATTTCCTTAGCTCCTGTTTGGTGCTACTCTCTTTAACGATCCTGGGAGCCCATGCCATTATTCTTCTTAATTTATCCCAGCTTGAATACTGTAATGGATCTAGCCTCCAAGAGTTGTCATTTTAAGCACTGCTAATAGTTCTACAGGAAAACTGGAAATACACATGTATTGTAACATATATTGATCATTTATCAGTTCTCCAACTCTTACTTCACTAACATTAACACCTTTTGAAACTAGATCTGCTGGTCACTTCGCCGGGACATGTCGCCCCTGCCATGTATTTGTTTCTCTTTGGATTTCGGCAATTCTTTTAGCGACAAATGTCTGAAAGACCCGACTATGGTTTCTTAACCAACAAACCACATCTATGTTGTCTGTCCACAATGTACACTGACTGATATCTATTTCTAACTAACTTTTGTCAGCTACTAATCTGATGGATATCCCTCCATATGTATCTTCACTTCTTACGTACACGGCTGCTCCATATTCTCTCTCTGATGCGTCACTGAATGAATGGACAGTTACTAATTCACTGTCTTTACCAAATTTAAGGTGTATTGGAATTTGTTTCTCTGAAACATTGGATAGTTCTGCAAACCAGTTTGTTATTTAAGTCATCATTTCATTGTGAATGTTTTGAACCCAATCTATAGCTTATAGCCACACATCCTGCATCAATAACTTTGCACGAATCATATAGGGTGCTAATAGTCCTAATGTGTCAAACAATGTAGCTATATTTTTCAAGTATGCACGCTTTGTCATTTCATTGTATGTCTCCTTTGGATGATAATCAAAATTAAAGAAGTCTTTGTTCTGCTTCCCAAAACACACCAACAGCTTCTATTTGTGGTAACTCATCTTTGGTCAAATCTATGTTCAGAGAATTTTATAGCCATTTATGAGCAAACATTCCTGCCTTGCCCCATAAGCTGGTCGGTTCCTAGTACAATGTAATGGCTTATTAGTAATTGTCAAACGAATCCATGGTATCATACATGTAAGTAGCCTTGAGCACTGTCTCTTTTGCTTGGGAATAGTCTGTTCTGTATAGTTTAGCGTTATATTGTGATACAAGCTGCGCCAGGAATGGCGATGATGATACACTAAAGACACGTGTCTTGAATTCATGCTGAGATGGGTTTAAATCAGGTGAAGCTCTCCAAAAATCTTGTGCCGTTGGAATCTTCTTTATGGAGGTGATATGCCGACTCTTAAATACATTTCTTTAGCAGTCAGTTTTTTCTGCTGTAATAAACAAGTGTGAGTCTTTTCGCAAAATATTGTTTATTCCGCATTTGCCCTGAAATCGGAATTTTTTTCCAATATGATTTTAGACACATAAAGCACAAGTTCAGACTTTTTGCTTTTTCCACCTTTCATTACCATTAAACTTTTGAATTTGTAGTCCAGTCAAAATATCCCCAAAATAGCCATAACCTTAAAAAAATTGCAACAGAAACGAAACCTTTAAATTTACCATCTAGGATCTATAACATATCAAATAAAAAAAATCTAGAAAAATCTAAGCAGGGGAAATATTGTAAAAAAATGAAAATATTTACTAGGTAAACACCTAATATTTCAGATAGAAATTGCCTGCTACAGCTTAATAGTGTTCAGAAGAGCAGTTTCATTTCAATATTTGAACATAATCCGGTACACAGAAAGTAGCAAATAATATACAAATATATTCTTTGGCTATCTGTGCATGTATTTAAAGCGAGATAAATATACATTAAACATTATACAATAATGAAGAAGTGGGTGGGGCAACGAACATAACCTCAATAGGATATTGACTTCCACATTACGTTCATGTTTGACCACAAGTATCAGGCGCATGTAATAAAGTCTTTAACACAAATGTTAGACCAGGAATATACAAATATATTCTTTGGCTATCTGTGCATGTATTTAAAGCGAGATAAATATACATTAAACATTATACAATAATGAAGAAGTGGGTGGGGCAACGAACATAACCTCAATAGGATATTGACTGCCACATTACGTTCATGTTTGACCACAAGTATCAGGCGCATGTAATAAAGTCTTTAACACAAATGTTAGACCAGGAATATACAAATATATTCTTTGGCTATCTGTGCATGTATTTAAAGCGAGATAAATATACATTAAACATTATACAATAATGAAGAAGTGGGTGGGGCAACGAACATAACCTCAATAGGATATTGACTGCCACATTACGTTCATGTTTGACCACAAGTATCAGGCGCATGTAATAAAGTCTTTAACACAAATGTTAGACCAGGAATNTGATTATAACTGAATCAACAAAATGTTCCTTTAATTTCTGCTTAGTGTATTGTACACCATATGCATTTTCTCCACAAATATGTTTCATTTGGTCAACTAAATCTGTAACTGTTATTTGCTCATCGTCACTTTCTTTTAATGATGAGATCACTTGTTGAAAAGCTAGATGTGCTGCTTCGTTCGTGGGTCTGCCTCGTATTGGTGATGTCATCGTCATAGGTTCGGTAACACTGCGGAAATTTGTTGGCATATCTTTAAATGTTCTAAAATTGATGCTACAGGACTGGTGGTAAACTGCATCAACTGCTGGTAGGTCATTTACATATTCTATCCTGCCCCGGACCTTATCAGCCCAATCATCTCCTCTAGCTGAACACAACTCTATTATAGTTTTTTGGAACTCTAATGTCCTTACTGGAAAAACATCCAAACCGCGTTTTCTGTCATTGTATTTAGCAGAATGACCACAAAATATACAATGTTCTTGAAAATTCAATACATCAGCTTTAGACCTCACAAATCTGGTGTTTGGACTAAGGTTTTCTTTTGTATCGCGAACAATAACATTAGCATTTGTGTACGTCTTTCGACATGCAATGTGAACAAAATTTCCTGGAACAGCCTGAACATTATCCTGTCTCTTCAAGCTAGCATCATTTATTCCACTGCATCCTTTTACTGTAAGTTTAGAGCCTTGGTTGTCTTCAACTGCATGGTGACATATACAGCAAATCATGATATCCATTCTGTAATATAAAGAGGAGACAACTGTTAGGTTTATGTTACACACTTACTGAATATTTTTTTTTTCATTACTGCATTTATTTTTAATAATATATAAACTTTGAACCTGTACACTTGTATTACACCATATTTATAAGAATAATGTTGGTCTGATTCTAGTTTCAAAATAGGGCATGCGTGGTAAGAAGTTATAGTAGATTTCTTCATATTGTTGAACAATAAATTATATTAATTTCATTATTTTTGACACAATAATACTCACATGTCAGGATTTCTAACATTATCCGCAAGACATCAGGTAAATCACTTCCATGTTATTGTCTGAAATACATAATAAAAAAAATAGAAATGTTTGTTATGGGAGCAATTTTGTTAGAAAGCAAAATGCTTGTTATCATGTCTGGTTATGGTCACCGTAAACATGAGTGAATCTGGCTGATGCAAGTATTCATGAAGCGTCCAACATGAAAGCCCAAAGAAGGATGACAACAGAAGACCAATAACCTTAATTAACATGAGCTTTAACAATGATCCATTAATGACAATTTCATGTATGTATTTTAAATTGCATAGATAACTAGAATGGCAAAAATATATTGGATTCACTAATTTTCTGTCATTTATTTCAAAACCCAGGAAATACTTACAAAAACAGACTGGTCACCAAATGCTTTGTCAATTGTCTGAACATCTGTCACACACCTGCTGGATTCAACTGAAATATAAAAGAAAAGGAAAAAAATAAGTATTTTATGTTGTATTGGTAGCTATAGACTTTTTAAGTAATAAGTTACTGAGTAGAGTCAAAATTGAAATTTTGACTCAAACGCGCTTCCGTACTTGAGTTTTTATGCAGTAGCTGCATTCCCGCGGACAACGTTTCAACCCGAAAATGTGTGTTTAGTGGTGATTATGATTGATTTTTTTATAAATGTAACTTATATTTTGTGTGTTTGAAAGAAGAATGCCACTCAAAGCGAGAAAATATTACTAAATAATGTTGTTCAATCTTAAACCGCGAAAACATGTAACATTTGTATTTTTGCACTTTAAATGGCTTAACATACTTGTCGCACAAGAGATATGACCTGTAAATGACGAAAACTCACCTGTAAAGTTGTTTTTTCTAAACAAATCAAGCACGAATCCCATTTAAATCACCAACGACCTTCATCGACGCTGTTGTCATCGTTTACAACCACCGAAAAATCCTCCGAGTTGAAGAGTAGCTTAGGTACGGTGGGGTATTTGTGACAATTCTTTTATTTATATAATAGGAAAAATAAACTCGATTATTTTCATATTTCCCCTGCTTCGATTTTTCTAGATTTTTCATATTTGTTTAATAACTATATAAGATCAATAAAAAATGTAAAACAATTTCTGTTGCAATTTTTTTAAGGTCAAACTGTAAAATGACTGGACTATTGTGGCAGTAATACATGTTGTGAGATTCTTGACAAAATGCACAATTTTAAGCATCCTCGCTGTATATATGATACGATTTTTGTGACTTGTTCTGCAGTTCTCGACTTTGACAGATCATGTATAGTTTCTCTTGCACGATTCTGTTTCATTTCTCATTTACCCAATTTCGCAAAGTGTCCCCTGACTCTGTAAGATTATTTTCCTGAACATGTGGATTGTATCTGGTAAGCATGGACTGAGTTACTTGTTTTCAATAATCATAGTAAAGGGATCCATCTTTTAAATCTTATAAATGTTTCACATCTCTTAGGTTAATGACCCCCACATTAAGCAAATCTGAGAATTTCTCAATCCATTCGATATCCTCATTTTTGATTGGCTGAAAGTGTTCAAGTTCGTTAAGAAATCTGTTAATAATGCGGGATACCCTCCGAACTCTCTTCCAAGCCTATCTTTTCCGCTGCATACACATGAGCAGAATGTCCTAAATTATCAATAGCTTCTAAAGCACTACCCCCAAATACTGACGTAATTGGAGAAGTTTATACTCGGATGTAGAGGGCGCAAAATCCAAGCAACTATAGAATGCAGCTTTCAAACCTGGGTATTTAGACTTGTCACCGTCATACAAGATATACAACGTGAGCATAGTTATCGTGGCCGAGTGGATACGACGACGGCATAGAAATCCTTTCGGATCGTCAGCGCAGGTTCGATTCCTACCATCAACGATAAATTTGTAGAAATACAACCTACCCGAATCGCTTCATAACACGTAGAACAATTATTTTGACAATTTATAACGACACATTAAAATTAATGAGACTCTAAAATAATGTTTTGTCATATTAAACAGAGAACAGTAAGTGAGATAAGTTTTCACAACTTCTGAAAGCTTGTTTCGGAACAACTCATGAGTGATTATAACGCAATACAATACAAGCGGAAAGTGTCGTCCCTTAAATTAGTTTTAAGGTTTAATATCCCGCACGATCTTTGTATGAAACGTTACACATGTCATCTCAATTAACGGTATTAAAAACGCTTTAAAATCTACTCAGCTGAATGTGAACATTTACAGAAAAATCCTTTTGTTAGAACGAAATTCATTACGTTTATATTCGTATCGTAAATAAAAACAAACAGACTCTTAACAAACGTGGAACACAAATTGTTTATATTATAATAATAGTATTAACATTCCCCGTTCCTGTTAAAAGAATGCTAGTATTATTAGATTTTTATTGATAGAGTTTGACAATATAATGAAGCATAATTTATCTGATTCCTATTTCGTATTCAACTATTTCGCTGTCAACGTAAAAATCCAATCATTTATTAATCCGTTATCTCGACTGTATACAGGTGCCAATTGATAGCTGGTTTACCAATGTTGAATACAATATAAACGGCATATTGGCACGGTTGATGTGTATTTACACAAATATCTCATTTTAATTTGTTAAGCTAAACATGTTAAAGAAGCTAAGTGATATTAAGAATAATGCATAGTGAGAACATTCAATAACAATGTGGATCTTTTAAATTATTGTGGACCATTGACGTTTGCTTTTGTTGGGATAGGACTTAATTGAATCGAACAGTCGATAATTCGGGTGTATACATATTTACATACGAAGAAACAGCCAGTTTATAATAAGTATAAGGCGTGTTATTTTATTGATAAATTGGGACTGATGACATATTATTATATATAAAATAAATCAAAACACACGTAGTTTGTTCCAGGAAGAGTTCACGTTGAATGACATCATCATTTTAGGAGCAAATTAATTTCCGAAACGTTCCAAACATTTATATTGCTGATACATTATTTTATTTATATGAAAATATCACTGTGTGACAGGCTAAACTCGGAATAAATATACCCAACAATAAACGGTGTCATGGACGTTGCTATGCGAACAGACGTGACGTTACGCGAGGAGTACGTGTTGAAACTGTGGGATACGTACATTCATGATAACTTGGTGCAATCAACGCCTTGCAAGGCGGCCATTTATAACGCGTGCTCACTCAGACTGCTCATCGCCAGCGACGGCTTCTATCTCCTTAACAACGAGATTCACAACATTTCTGAGGGAATGAAATACCAGAAGGAAGCGTACAAAAACGGCATCGACGTTCAAACCCGCCATTATGAAGTCAGGTTAGCCGACGGCAGAAACGGCATCTACGCTAGAGACGGTTTAGATGGCTGTACCGTTTGCAAGACGAACACGTTGTTGATAGTCGGCGTCAGTGACAACAAAGTTAAAAGTGAAGAAAGTAATGAGCAAATCATGAAACTCGGCGATTACTTCAGAAAAATTGGGTTGTAATGTCCGTACGAGTGGTTCATATTATACTGTTGATAGCAAGATAAAACTGTAAAATCGTGTATAAGGTTACAACTGAGTCAGGTCATTATAAATTGGATTCTTATTGCTGGCTGTATTGACAACCCACTTAAAGATTAACAATATAACGGAATCATGTTGTTAAAGAATCAAATTCATGTCTTGCTGCAGGGTTCCATTTGTTTTAATTTAGAATAGTTTATTGTATGAAATGCTCCTGTATTAACATTATTCTTGGTATTTTGACTGTCTACATCTATATCAATATATTATTATGTACTATATTTTATTAAACATAACTTACTTCCATGATTGATGCTAGTAATGATTTTAATAGCGCAAAATTCAACATCGAAATTTGGCGCTCGTGTTTCCTCCTCTTCAAAAAAGCTACTTTTAAATTCAGGATGCATCTAAACCGATTTCAATAATTAATAACACACATATTAATTTAACTTTGTATTATTTAAAAATACCAAATTCGAAAAGATAGTGCATGCATATGAATCTTTATCATCGCGATCAACGTAACCATACAACACATGTTCGTTAAGAGCGATTCATTTAGGTGATTTCTCAAAACATTATATCTTTTTCGATTGTCGACAGGATTCGAAACAAAATTACATGCATACTCTGTCGGCTCTGCTATGTGTGAAAATATGTATACTCACTGGAATATATTCTTTTAATTCCTTTTTTCACAAAAATAACAACAACACATTGTTCTATAATAGATAATGTTTATATGTTATCTGTGCATAATATATTGTGTTGGCATATTTTAAAAGCACAGTCGATTTTATATGAAAGTTAATGATATGCGATTGAATATGTTTCAAGCTTCACATTTCGAATGTTATTAACTGTGTAATGCACTTAATTTTAAAATGTGTAACGCATTTTACAATAAATGGCAACATATACGAGTTAACGCTAAAACCTTTCGTTGTCGGCAGGATTCGAACCTGCGCGGGAAGATCCGAATGGATTTCTAGTCCATAGCCTTAAAGGGACCTGTTTGCAGTTTGAATGTTATTTGCTGTGTAAGGCGCTTAATTTTACAATGTGTATTGACACTTTACAATAAATGGCTACATACATACATACATAAATGCAATAAATACTAAAACAGATCGTTGTCGGCAAGATTCGAACCTCCGCGGGAAGATCCCAATTGATTTCAAGTCCATCGCCTTAACCACTCGGCCACGACCACTGTTTGTGTGTAGTAGATTTCGAATTTCATTGACATTGTTGTTGACACCGATGACGTTACTATGTTACTTTTGGTTATATGTTGGGTATATACTAATTTATGCTTTTCTCAAAAAAAAAGAATACCGTAAAATACCATTTTTTGATTTAATATATATACATTACAAATTTAATATGTGTTTCATACTATATGTTTATACAGACATTTTGGAAAATGAATCGATTTTCCATCATATCTGTATATCCTTTAATATTAAAGGCTTATAGTTCATTCACCTAAAATAGCAATTTTTAGAGCAATACCCGCTCAAAAGCTAAGTTATTTGCTCGATTGTTACATATTTCAAAAGATATCAGTATCATCGGAAAGAAACTTAAAACACATCTTGGAATAATAAATTTGTTTTTGTACTGCAATCAATTTATCCACATTGCTGATGTAAACATATGGCTATACAAATCTAACGTGATCACGTGTCAGTGAGAATTGCGGATACTAGCAATTAACTGTTATGGAACCGATACTATGGTTATTAGAAAGATTTTTAATTGGATGAAGGAATATTATTTACAGATGTTTAACTTATTTGTACCCTTTGCGAAATAAAATTATAAGATGGATTCAATTTGTATATCTAAACAATAACAAGAGCTAGTCATCATCGTTCGTTAAATACTGTGAAATTGACACTGACTTATAAAATATCTACTTTACTTATCCGTATGCGTTAAAAAAATCCCTCCGTTTCATCAGTACCAATTAGGACCAATATCTGTATCAAAGTGCTAACGTATAATTAATTTATGATTAACAATACATGTAGATGATACAAATGTATATTGTAACCCCACATTATCCAGAGCATCGATATTTCTTAGTCAAAAGAGCCCATTTATGAAACCATGAGATTTAAAAGTTAGTTAGTTTCATTAGTAGAAAATAAGACACTTTGAATTAATTAAGTTCATCCATTATACCTCAAAGGTTCTTTAATTTAACAGCACATGACAGGCTGTTGTGAATTATGACGGTCTTCGATTTAAAACATATTTTCAATCTCTACATTGACCACTAAAATAAGACACTTTGAATTATTTTTATAAATAGAGCCCTTATACCTCCAATGTTCTTGAAATGTGTGCGCGCAACAAGCTAATGGGAAGTCTTATGGTCTCTTATTCCACATACCTTTTCCATCACTTTATCATGAAATAACTACCTTGATATAGGGAAATGACGTACTACCCGATTTGTTATCCATCAAGTCATACAATACCAACGATATAACGTTAAAAACAATTATCTTCTTTAAAAAATGTATATATATAATGATTAAGTAATTAAGATATATATATATTTATCACTCAATCATTGGCTTCATTAGCTAGGAATGCTCGAGTATTGTTTAAATTAATTTTCTGGAAGTCGTCCGCTTGTTTGCTGCAATAGAACATTCATTATCAATTAAAACCAAAAGGGAACTTAGTTCGCACGTAAGTTTTTAATTAAAAACGTTGTTCGTAAAGTCAAAAACAATTTACGTGCGCGATTATATACAAGTTTTATATAAATCAATATCATTGTTTGTATATCATATATGTCATATTACTTTCCAAATAATGTAGTTATCAATTACAACTTATATTATATAAATCCATATCATTTTTTTTGTATAGAGTGAACACATATTTATATCGTTTATGTCATATAACTTTCCAACTAATGTAAGTAATCAATAACAACGCAATATATATAATAATACGTAAAATTTAGTGTTCGGTATCAAGTTGACAAACGTCAACAGGAGAGATATCAGTGGCCTAAGTTCATGACCATAAGCCATGGAATAGAATAGGACGGAGTTCAACGGATGACAAATTGTGTTGTTTTTTTAATCGAAATAGAAATAATTATAGTAGAATGGAAAGTTACGGATTGGATTTGTGAGATACTTATCAGGAATTAAAAAATACGCAATTCGGTAGAATGATACATTTGAATCAGGTGATTAATATCCATCTAAATTAATTTGCGTTGTTTGTCTGGTTTGAAGAAAACCGCAGTGATTTCATTAACAAGTTAACATTATAGTGTAGCTAGCAGCCAGTTCAGAGAAGTCAGTTAAGGACAAAGAGGAGAAGTAACACATATTAGCGTGGAATGTTAATGAACTCGTTCGGAAAATCAATAATGTGGACTTTTAATGTTATTTTAAAAAACTATATCTGGCAATAAGCGTTTTGCAGCCAAACAAGGTAGCTACAGTGCGGGCTGGCAATATACTTCTGAAGCGAATTATCAATGACAAAGCTAAAAAATGATTTGTTTCCCCTAGAATCTGATATGAAGTTATTTAATACATATATTCCACCTGTATAGGTCTCTACAGGTCTCTACAACTTACAAACACAGAAAATACAAACGATGTAATATCGATAGTACGAAATAATCAAGACAAAGTCATTGATAGCAATGGCAATAGAGATAATTAAATCGTCTTTTGACATATTAGCTCCGCATTTCATTCCATATACAAATCGCTATTTAGAGATGCTGAATACCACAAAAGCTGGGGCCTTGGATACATAATGCCAATATTTAAGGGTGGAAAACCAAACGAAGCTAAATACTACAGAGGTATAAATTATTTAAATAATATTTAAGCAAATATATATTCAAACTTCTTCGCAATTGTCTAACAGAGTGGACAGACAACCATGATAAAATTATCAACTGCCAATTTGGATATCAAAAAGGAAAAAGCACATTAGACTGCATTTGTATACTACATTCAATAATATAAAAAAGCAATTTACTCCGTTAAAACATTATACTCACGTTTTTATTGATTATCAACAATGTAACAATCAATCAAACACTACAATAGCAACAATCTATGACAGAAAATATAATCTCCAAAATGGTAATTGCCTTAAGAATCATGTATAGTGTTGTTAAATCAACATAAAGTGTAATCAAACATTGTAAGACCCCATCAGTATTCCACAAGGCGTAAAACAAGGCGACGGCAGCTCATCTTTGTTGTTCATGGTGTTTGTTAATGACATACTAAAGCACATTGACACGAACATATATGACTTATTTACCATTAACGAATTAAAACTCTTTCTGATATTGTACGCTGCCGACCTAATTCTTCTTGCAACTCCCCTTGTAGCGCTGCAAAATATGTTAACCAACATAGAAACTTACTGTAACATGTGGATATTTAAAATCAATACAGTCAAAACAAAAGTTTTAATTTATAAAGAAGGACAAGATTCATTGATATCGATATTTTCCTTTACGGTGAAAAACTCGAAGTCGTCACTTCCTTCAAATATTTAGGAGTATAACTCTTTAAAAATGGCCGTTTTATCAGAACACACAAATGTATATCAGAACACGCTTCAATGCATCGATTATTATCTATCTTTTATAAATACAAATTCAGTGCAAAACAAAGCAAACTGAATCTATTCAACATCCTAGTTGCATCAGTTTTGAACTACTCATCCGAAATATGGGGCACAGCGCGAACAACCGATAAAGAAGCCGTGCACTCGAAATTCTAAAGGAATATATTTTGAGTTAATCAGTCATCTAATCTCAGCGCTCTGTAATGTGAATTAGGACCAATTCCATTCAAAGAAAAAAACACAATAAATAGTGCCAAGTACTGGTTTTTACTGCTATCGTCAAAGGAAAGCAGCGTGATCCGACTTACAAACAACATGTTTAAAACGATGCAAATAACGGTAATACTCACGGCAATCAAAACTGGACTTGGTACGTGAAACAAATTTCGAAAACATTGGAATGTCTGAGCTATGGGTCAACCAAAATAACTGAAGTACAGGTACAATGTTGTAAACAAAGGATACTGGGTATTTATATATTTAGATCAAGTAAATGACGCCAAATATAGGATCGCACTTCGTTCTGCTTATAATCACAGTATTTTGAAATATAAAGATTGCAGTATTATAATATCGAACGAGAAAATCGCAAGTTTAAAATTTGCACCATGAACGCAATAGAAAATGAATACCATTTCCTACTGGTATGTCCAATATATGCCCACCTACGAACAACTTTTTTTAAGCCGCGCTATTGCAGATTGCCAACAATTGAGAAATGTGCAAGATTAATGTCCAGCGAAAGTAAAACTGAAAGGATAAGTACTGCAAAATTTATTTACGAAGCAAAAAGCTTAAGCCGGCATCTCGATTTGTAATTTGTACATTTAACCGGTAATAATAAGTTGTCTTGATGTTAACTGTATACAGTTGTAAAATTAACCATAGTAATCGCTTTCGAATAAGTTATGACGATACACACCAAGAGATGATCTTACCATAATATAAGTTGTTATTATTTTTTAATGTGTTACCTTTGTTTATTCTAGTCTGGTGTTCGCAACAAATAAATGAAGCCAAATATATGATCGCACTCAACATCATTTATGTGGCTAAGGATGGTTGAATTTCATACATGTGCGTTCATCTTGAAATACCATTATTTGTAAATATTCAAATTAAGTTACACATGCACGTATCAAGTTTGTATTAATGTAATGCAATTATATAACTTACATATAATGTTATGTAATTTAATGATATAACTTATCTTATATATTCAGTTTTATAAATTTAAAATTGATACATACGCATGCTAGGAATGTTTTTAGGTTAGCCCATTTATGCCTAGTGGACTATCCCATCCTTCTAAATTGGATCAATTTATTTAAAAAAAAATAGGGATGTCTAGTATATTTATTTCTATATTTAGAATATTTCTTACAGAAATTCCTTTAAGCAAAGAGCGCAGACCCTGATGAGACGCCGCATCATGCGGCGTCTCATCTGGGTCTACGCTGTTTGCCAAAAGCCTTTTTTCTAGACGCTAGGCATAAATAGGTAAACGTTGTAATGCACATTACCCTTAGTGTGTACTCTTTTTTTATTATGTGTAAGGTCATCAATAANATCGCTTTCGCATAAGTTATGATGATACACCCCAAGAGATGATCTTACCATAATATAAGTTGTTATTATTTTTTAACGTGTTACCTTTGTTTATTCTAGTCTGGTGTTCGCAACAAATAAATGAAGCCAAATATATGATCGCACTCAACAGCATTTATGTGACTAAGGATGGTTGAATTTCATACATGTGCGTTCATCTTGAAATACCATTATTTGTAAATATTCAAATTAAGTTACACATGCACGTATCAAGTTTGTATTAATGTAATGCAATTATATAACTTACATATAATGTAATGTAATTTAATGATATAACTTAGATATATTCAGTTTTATAAATTTAAAATTGATACATACGCATGCTAGGAATGTTTTTAGGTTAGCCCATTTATGCCTAGTGGACTCTCCCATCCTTCTAAATTGGATCAATTTATAAAAAAAATAGGGATGTCTAGTATATTTATTTCTATATTTAGAATATTTCTTACAGAAATTCCTTTAAGCAAAGAGCGCAGACCCTGATGAGACGCCGCATCATGCGGCGTCTCATCTGGGTCTACGCTGTTTGCCAAAAGCCTTTTTTCTAGACGCTAGGCATAAATAGGTAAACGTTGTAATGCACATTACCCTTAGTGTGTACTCTTTTTTTATTATGTGTAAGGTCATCAATAAAACAATTGTACACTAATAGGATGAAACTGTGCATTACTTGATTTACTTGAATTGTTAATCTCAGGAACAGTAAGCCATTAATACAAACTTGTATATTTAATCTCAAATTAAGTTCTACGTTCTACGTAAATAATTTATTTTTATAAGTAAATAATTTATTTTAAATATTAAACGTAAATAATTTCGTTTTAAAAAATCTGTTTCAATCTGTTCCTCCCCCTACAAGTATTTATAATAATAAAAACACACACAATAGTATACAATGATTGTTTAGTCTCGAAAAAGCAGATTCTTAACATTGTAGTTATTCAGACAAACCATATTATATTATTTGTATCTATAAGTGTTTATGTCTCTATGTAATTGTGATTATTCTTCTACGCGTGTGTCTAATACTGCTGCAGCTTCTGGAGTTTCACTTCTTTATATTGTAAGTAAATCAGTTAATCAGTTGCAATATTAGATGCAAGTATTAACAATGTATTTCCTTCATAACGTACCATGTTATCGTTCAACTTATATCTTCTTCAATTTCTTATAAATTGTATAAAGCATATATAATGTAGTCAATGGGCTTGTATGAGCTTTACTGCTGAATAAATGTTGTTGGTGTTTTTGTTGTTGATGTATATCAGCTTCCGACTTTTAATGTTCGAGATAACGATTTCGCCTTAAACACAGATCGATATGTAATTTAAATAGGCCACGTGTGTTCTTAATAATAATGAATAGTTGAAATAACCCAAACAGATGTCATGTGAGCTGATCTGTTTGAATGTTTGTTTGCGCAATATTTGAGACTGCGTTTATCCGATCCGTCTAACTTGTTTTAGATGAAAAGTTTTACGACCGATATATTGTGTCGTTTCCAGGGGCTCAATTAATAATTGATGTTTTTACATGTACGTCCATTAAAAAGTTTACTATCCCGCACGGAGAAACATTCTCTGATAATCGCCCATGCGAGAAAATACAATAATGTTGTTCCTAATGACGTAAATAAAACTGACCAANGATGACAATTTACGCACAAGCATTTTGCCCAGTTTTGTCAGAACACGACACAATTGACCTTAGTGATGTTCATTTCTTAAACAATGATCAAATGTCTAGCAATTTTCCGTCGTTTGTACAATTGGGGAGAATGCAAATTTTCAATGCAACTAAGCCGAATCGGTTGTACAGAAGGAATTGAGAGAAATGAGAATGAAAGGTCAAATGCCAGGCAGATTTAGTAAATGAAGTCATAATTATACAAATGAGTTTAACTGAGAAAACGTTTTAAATTTCATGTCATTTCAGTATGATAAGTGCAATGGAATATTTTTGTATATTTTTTCTAACATGGTACCAACTCACACGTTTTCCTGACACGTATAGCCGAGTAAAGCACAAGAACAACAACAGTTTTATATCCTTATACAAGTAATTGAAACATACCTACTTATTATCTTATCCGTCGTGGTAAGAGATATGTAAATGTGTTGGGAGTGAACTCACGGACCTCACATTTTAGAGGCCAAAACTCTGCCAACTGTCATTGCCAACCGGAATATATTCTAGGGATGCTATGTCACGAGTTCATGCAATATTACTGACTTCTAAGACGACCGAAGCCACCTATTCGAATGAGTTGAAACCAACGTTTTGACCATTTATACGGATTGAAGTTAACATTAAAGGTTAGCATAACAACGGCATTCGTATTTTTATATGAAATAAATATATGCATAAACTTGTTTTCAAATTATCGAACGTTTGTCCTCGAAGAAAAACGAAGAAGCCGATTGAATAATACATCCCACGATGTTACTGGGAACAACTACAATTGAAAATATATTAATATTTGTAGTGGGTGTAGGGTAGGACACATGGTATACAATGTCCATAGATGTTTAATAACCATGTATTGACGTCGACCAATCTAGTCACGTGAGCAAAGACATGTGAACAGACAATAACAACCGTTTTACAAATAGAACAAAATATGTAATATTATGGCATACGAAATGAAATGAATATCTCGTCAATTTCACACAAATGTCAGAAAACAATGACACGCACATATTTTATTCATACAAAAATACTTTAAGCCCCGTTAACACTTAATCTCAACGAATATTTCGTAAAATATTTCGTAAAATAAATTTAATCCTTAAAAAATCAGTATTACTTATAGCAATAGCCAAATTGTGAACGCTATATATGGTCTGGTTATATAGATTTAACAAGAAACAAACTGCTTTTTTTATTTTTGTGTGGAACAATATATTCCATTTTAATTTCCCGCATTGACATATATTCATACGACACACGAACACTAAATTGGTACATGAACATGTGTTGAATATATTGTACCACAAAAAAGAGCATTTTGCATCTTGTTAAACCTATATTACCAGACCACGTTGAAATTTTGGCTTTTGCTATAAGGAAGACTGATTGTTTATGGGTTCATTTTATGTTACGAAATATTTTACGAAATATTCGTTGATTTTAGTGTGTGTTAATGGGGCTTTAAACTCACCAGGGTGATAAAACAAAGGTGAATACATGTTGGACCTGCGTCTACCTTACACCTATTGCAGTAGCCTGTATTGGTGAACGCACACTAGAGAGAGGACAGACTTTACAAAAAGGTAAACGTGTATTATATGAAAAGGGAGATTTTAAATTAACCTGTACTACATATTATTTGAATATATACATACAACAAATCTAATTCCAAACAAAAAACATGACATTTCAGATAAGATTAATAGTGTTTCAGTAATAAAGTGTAAGTCAGTTAATATAGTTCACACATGCTTTTGGAAAAATTAGTCGATCTTATCCGATTGCCAAGACACACGACCACAGCCGGCAGCTACCATTCTTGAATCAGATGTAGATGTTATGCCTCTTAATTGTCACTTCGTAATTTATATCATAGCATACACCTCGTATATCGATTGTGATTTATGAAATCAACACATTTTTTATCTAACCTGATCTACTAATAAGACGTGCTTTTCGAAGAAACACAAATAACGTCCAATGTTGTCGTGTTGTAGAGATAAGCAAGAGCTGCTATTGTTCATCTTATTATCGGTCCATATGTTCGTTTAGCTATTAAAAAGTAGTACCTTTCCTTTCAAATCAACACAATTCCTTTCATTATTGTCGTTTTGAAGACATTGCCTAGAGTTCCTGTTTAGTCTAATTATCGTACAATGTACCGATGTTGCAACTAATTAGAAGTGCCGTTCAAAGAAACACAATACCTTCCATTATTTTCAAATAGAGTAAGTGTTTTTTCATTAAATTGTCGTCCAACGTTCCAATTTTGATATTAATTAGCGGTGATTTTCAGAGAAACAAAATTACCTTTCATATAGTCATTTTGAAGATCTGACTAGAGCTTCTGCTCATCATCTGATTGCAATTTATCGTCAAATGTGTTTGTAAAACGAGACAAATTGTATACTACACATCACACGTTAACCAGTTGCTACTACTATGTATTGTAAGCAAAACTATTTTTAAAAATATGTACATAGCACGCAAGATCGCACTTATATTTCTTATAATTATCCTACAATACGCCCTTTTGAATATATTATGTATAATAAAATTTATCACCAAACTATACTTAAACGTCGTTAAAAGTTCGGCTTTAAATGTTAAGCTACGACTCCAATTGAAATTTCAAATAATTATGGTTAACGCAAAAGAAACTGACAATAATAATAATAATAATAGCAAAACCAAAGCGCCTATGCTTTCATTTTTTAAAGCTATCTTTTTTTGATGGTGGCCGACTTTCACATCAGTTCTAATAATTCAGAATCTTACTGGTGCGAAAAGTTGAAATGGATCAGGAGTTGTTTTATATCCACGTATCGATGACTCTGCGTTGTATAATACACCGTCATTATGTCCTAGGAATAAAATCGCATCTTACAAAAAGTTTAATGTTTAAGAAGGTTTTTCGATGAATACAACTATACGTCGCTTTCTATTAGCAATAACACATAATACTCTACAAATTGTTTACTTTTGTAATCTACAGCTATTGAACAATGTTAATGTCCAACAATTTACCAATCAGAAATTTCCAATAATGTACATTCAAGACTGACCAATTGGATTTTGTTTGTAATGTGCTATATAACGGGTTGCGCACGATAAAAAGATACACTTAATGTCATATCGATGTAAAAATCGTCTGGCAGAAGAGTGAAGATACATTGCGTGTAGGATTGGGTAATCCACCAGATTCAATTTTGCAAGGGTAAGTAAAATCAAATTTAATGTTTTTGTTTCGTCGGTTTGCATTCCTTTTAGTATTTTGACAATTTAATATCAAACAACTGCACTTAAGCGTAAAGCTCTGTTAAATAAACACATATATTATTTTGATAAAGTTTGCACTTAAGCTTTATACTATTATATACACAATTACATATAGATGTTAAAACAAAACAAACTTCAGTTAACAATTTGATACAAAAATGTGAGATGAAAGTATCCAACAATATATGAGGCTTGCATAAAATGTCTGAAAATCATAAGCGAAATTATATAGAATGTTTCTGCTATCAATATATAATGTTTCAATAACATATCGTAACATTTACATTGCAATTGCGAAATTTATTTTGATGTCCTTTTTAAATAAAAATAACATTCACAAAACCGCTGCCTGTTATTTGATATTAAGTTAAGCCGACCTTGTTCAGAGGCGAACCTAATATTGAATATTGGGAGTCGTAAATTCAGCATCCTGGAAAGCGTTCAGAAAGACACAAAGACGTAATGATTTGATTCCCCTATTTTATTTGAATACAGGTTTTTGTTCTAGTCTAACTTTCGGCGCGAATTGCAATACTATTTGGTTGGATTGAATTTTATTTTTCATATTTGCAAAAGGTGACTTTCCGTCGCTTATTTTGAAACAACTGCACTACAACAAACAGTTGCACAAATGCACAAGATGGTTACTTTGCTTGGTTAGTTTCATCGCTCTTCGATAAAATCACAAAACAAAACAGCATTTACTCAATTAATCATATCTTTTATGTTTATGTTATACTTTGATATGACTGGGGAATATATCGACATGCAAATTGTCTGTATCTACTCTGTACGAAAACAAAATCTGTTTTCTATTGTATTGTACCGTATTTCTCCACTTTTCAAACGAAAGATATTTTGTATATGACCATACGTATGTATTGTGCTTTTTTACGACAAAACAACCTATGTTATGTTCTTATATGCTTATTTCATGCTGACAAAGCGGTTAATAATATAAAATATATGACCAATTTTCCCTACAAACTGAATTTTCTATTGATATTCTAAAAAATATTGTCATATTTGTAGAATTGTGCGTTCAATGCTTGCCTGACACGTAGTTCCTCTTTTTAAAAACGCTCATTAATAATTTATTTTCATAATAATTAAAACGCTGTCACCGGCGACACGGCGCAAATACATAATAGTAGTAAAATAATAATGAATTAAATGTAAAAGAAGTACTGATTAACGCATGCGCATTATCGATATTGAGACTGTAAAAAGGGCATTATAGTAGGCTATTTTTGTAGACGTGTCTTCGAATTCAGCTTGCGTTTTGAATCGAAATAGTATTTGTTTGGATTGCATTTTTTCTTTACGATATCATCAACGTACCAGTGTTAATACATACATATCTGCTTGAAAGGAGATACTTCTCATTGGTGTAATATAAATATGTAAATATTTTGGAGGAAATACCGTCTATATGCCCCATCAAAAATTCATTGAACTGTTTTCTATTGAGCTGGTCATCAAAAATACAGGATTTGCTCTGTTGCTTTTAGATACGCGTTTGCTGACCTGACAACAATGGACATTGCTATAAATGATGAAGGAAATGAAAAATTGCGACCTTTCACGAACGAAATGGTAATACAGACTGTCGAAACCGTCGAAGCGTATGTACGTGCGTTAAATTTACAGAACTAGCAATACAAGTCGTTGTACCATTTGGAATTATTCTGAATTTGCGTGTGATTGTCGCTATTGTGAAACAAAATCAAAGCACAACACGTCAGAGTCAAAATAAACATCAGCTATACCTACGATTCTCGCTTAGTTTGTCCTTCTCAGATCTTCTGATGTGTATAATTTTCGCTTACGTATACTATATTGACACCGGCAATCACAATATGTGGGATTAACCTTTACGGTTCATACATGAGATTGATCAAAGCGCTCTTAACAAAACGTGTAATATAAATAACACATTCCCACTGGGTTCGTCTGAAATCTTCTTTCCACACAATGTCGGACAAGAAAAAAAATCAGAAAGCAATACAGATATTGATTTGTTTTCTTCACGGACAAGAACAGGTTCAATGTTTGGACAAGGCAATCGAACAATAAATGACCCCAATGAAAATCTATTTCCAGACATAGACGTTTTTAAAGATTCTGGTTTCACACTCGACCAAGAGCTTCAATAATTCAAAACTAATTCATCACTTACTGATACATCTAACAAAGGCATCTCCGACGCTAACACCGATTTCAGCAGTCGTCCTTTTCCTGATAAATCCAACAAAGACATCTCCAACGCTAACACCGATTCCAGCAGTCGTCATTTTCCTGATAAATCCAACACAGACATCTCCAACGCTAACAGATTCCGGCAGTCGTCCTTTTCCTGATATATCCAACACAGACATCTCCAACGTTAACACCGATTCCGGCAGTCGTCCTTTTCCTGACACATTCAACACAAACATCTCCAACAATAACACAGATTCCAGCAGTCGTCCTTTTCCAGATAAATCAAACAGAGACATCTCCAACGCAAACACACATTCCAGTCGTTCTTTTCNATCACAATATGTGGGATCAACCTTTGCTGTTCATACATGAGATTGATCAAAGCGCTCTTAACAACACGTTTAATATAAATAACACATCCCCACTGGATTCGTCTGAAATCTTCTTTCCAGACAATGTCGGACAAGAAAAAAATCAGGAAGCAATACAGATATTGATTTGTTTTCTTCACAGACATCTCCAACGCTAACAGATTCCGGCAGTCGTCCTTTTCCTGATATATCCAACACAGACATCTCCAACGTTAACACCGATTCCGGCAGTCGTCCTTTTCCTGACACATTCAACACAAACATCTCCAACAATAACACAGATTCCAGCAGTCGTCCTTTTCCAGATAAATCAAACAGAGACATCTCCAACGCAAACACACATTCCAGTCGTTCTTTTCCTGATAAATCCAACACAGACATCTCAAACGCTAACACAAATTTCGGCAGTCTTCCTTTTCCTGATAAATCGAAACAGATATCTCCAACCCTAACACTGATTCCAGGAGTCGTCATTTTCCTGATAAATCCAACAGAGGCATCTCCAACGCTAACACAGATTCCATTCGTCATTTTTCAGTTGCTTCGAACAAATCGTTCAATTTCACTTTTAAATTTGATGAAATGAGCAGTATAAGTAATTTGGAATTCGATGACAATACTGAAGTCACACTGACATCGACGATTTTAAGCTCCGTATAAGTCTTACCAACAACAGCTAGTTCTCTGTCAATGACGTGTTCCACCATTGTTGTAATGATCAACATATTTTTGCCCTTTTATAATACTTCAAGAAAATCAACCATGATCGCAATTGTTATGATTTGGCTCGTTTCATCGAGTATATCGGTGTTTGTCGTTTCTGTATATTTACAAAGATGATAGCGACACAATAAGAAAAAAATGGACCAAGTTTAGGTGTTGCTGTTTATGTTTTCTTGTCTGACTGTTGTGCTCATTGCGTCTATGTACGTCATTGTTTTTGTTGTTTCTTTTAACATTTGTTGCAAATCTATTGCAGCTGGTAAACGCAGAAAATCTAAAGCATTGATTACGACTTGTTTAATAATTGGCAGCTATTTTGTTTGCTACATACCCTTCTTACTTTACTACATAGGAACAAATCATTACGCTAATTTACCGGTGGCACTTTCAGTCGCCGGAACCGTTGCTCCCCTGTTCTTTGTAATCAACACCTGCATTGATCCGATAGTGTATTCATTCCGAGTCCTTCACTATAAGCAGTTTATCGCTAAAATAGTCACAAGATTTTCTTCTTAGAATGTCAATGAATATTCCGTTTAACAATCGCAATCTTACAAAAACACAAGAAACAACAACAACAAACAGAACTGTTCGAGTATATTCGTGATGTTAGTGTTATCGCATATTTTTGTTTCATTAGAGGTCATGTAAACATATTTTCACAATCAGTGGAACCACGAGTGAAAACATAAGTTTCACATTCACAGTTATGGAACGTTAAACTTATTTTAAACTGAAATAGGAAAATCGCATTTTTAATTGTGTACAGTTCATTAAAATATAATACACACAGTTTGCTTGATCGATATAACTCTACATCTCTATTAATAATGTACTAATCTTATTTATACATTTTTCTCTGACGTAAATGCATATTACGTCATTATAAATCATCTACGGCTCACTGAATAGTGAGAAAAATAAAAACATGGTTCAGATACTGGATAATTATTGCTTAACTACATTGTTTTTATTAAATTTATTACGCGTTTTATATTGCTACACAGACCGATGCTGTGTTCCATTTAAATTGAAAAAATTATTCAAAAGAATGAAACAACCAAACTCTTTCATTTCACTCCACATATAGAACAATGATCAGATCTCCATTCACAATTTTTAACCCCAATTTCCACACAAAGCATGAAACAGTTACAAAGTTACCATTTGAATGGTCATTTTTTTTTCTTCTTTTTTTCATAACGACGAGCAATACCGATGAATTTGCTAATTTACTTGATAAAGAGTTTTGAATTTCGTCCCAAAATATGTTCTATTATTGTCAAAACGATAGGCATAAAGTGGACTCCATTGTATACATTTACCTTCTTTTAAATACTTAACTAACGTATTGATATTGTTGTTTTTATTCATATAAATGTGCTGATATTATGTGTAATATGTTCTTTATGATATGTTTGTGATAAGTATCATTTGTTTATAAAGGTAATTTATAATACATAACAGCCAATCTATGTCTTACGGTTAGCAACCCAATAGTGTTCGTACTGATTTACAATGTTTATTATTTTCAAAAAAAATATCAGAGGATATGTGAGGGACCGTAACACGGACAATATAGAACACATTTTGTTTACCTACGTGTGTTGTTAGTTGTTGAAATTATTGTATATTGAATTGTCTATAGTAACCTTTCCTTGTCTTGAAGATCAGAGCGTTCGCCTACGGCGTGTGAAGTATGGTGGTCTGTTCTTGATATATTATGGCCTGATGCCTACCCAGCAGCTAGAATGGATACCGATTGCCTTTTTTCCAAGCGCACAGCAATAATGATAGAAATCGGGAGTCAATATGTTCATCGGTAGTGTTCTTTCATGTGTCAATCATATTAAGCCTTTTTACAGGAGGGCCGGCATTATAATAAATACACCATTAACTTTGTTTGCTATCTGTACGTAATAGTGTATACGCTGATGGATAAAATGTCATGTTATACGTGTTTTTATTTACAATGTATACATGTATTACAGTGCTTGTGGAATACTATTTGAAAGACCATAACATCGATAAAACAACGTTTTCTGTGTAACTATTCGTGTACTATTTTATATATGTCGATGTGGTCATCAGTATATTTTTTTATAAATAAAAGAAAATAATATATTAAACAAATAAAGCAACAGTCTTAATTTCAATAAAAAAAGTTGAAACATGAAACGAACAGACTCTGCACTGACAAGACAAGCACATCCGGTACCGTATTTACCAGCAATATTTTCCCTTAGAATACTTCGTGAGAGAGTTGTGATTTGTAATTCTGCATTGTTGTGTTGTTTATTTTAAGTGCCTAGTGATTAACCCATTTATGCCCAGCGTCTAGAAAAAGGGCCTTGGCAAACAGCGTAGACCTAGAAGAGACGCCGCATGATGCGGCGTCTCATCAGGGTCTGCGCTGTTTGCTTAAAGGAATATCTGTAAGAAATAAGCTAAATATAGAAATAAATATTCAATATAAAGAAGTGAAACTCATCCCTGATTTTGGAAATAAATTGATCCAATTTAGAAGGATGGGAGAGTCCACTATGCATAAATGGGTTAAGTTCATTGATATTGTTATGTTGTGATTGATCGTGTTAATCTAGTTGGTTAGTCATATATTTGTTTACTAATTTAAGGATTCTAATTTTATATCGCGTCTGTATATATAAGGGCATTTAACTATTATTGATTAAATATAGTGAACTTCAATAACTCACTTGATTTTTTTTTTTTTTTTTCATTTTAACCTTTTATTTTTGCAAGCTTTGATTTAACATGTGAGTAGATCAATTTCTACTTCATTTAGATAATATCTTTGCGAAAAGGGGTTAACTACTCAAAATAAATACATATATTGTTATAAATGTCTCATTAATTGTAAATATTGTACAAATAAAAAATTCTTTATTGACAATTGGTGTAAGTTTGATTCTTTTTGTTCAGGGAATATAAAATTATATGTAATATGTTAGTTTTAATTTCAATCATATGAACAATAAATTAGTATTGTTTCAAAATTGTGTGTGTTTGTGAATCAGGTTAATATGTATAAAGTTTCTATGAATGTTTAACATTTTAAATTTTGTCTCCTTATTTGTTGTGTATGATTAAGCTTATGGAAAATTGGAGTCAATTCGCATAAAGATTGAATTTAGGTTGAACATTAGTTACTCCCCTTTTACTTATAAGTTTTGTTATAATAGTTCAGTTTACTTTTGTGTATCATTTATGTGTTAATTGTCAGTCGTGGTTCGATTATTTTGTGTAAGGCCTGTCCTATTGTTTTTTTACTAAGTTCGTACTTTCTATTAAATTGTTATTGTTGTAACAGATGTTATTACAAAATATTCCTCTTCTGGGAATAAGTGATTTTAAGTTTAAATTTCTGGAGACATTTCGAGATTGCAAATAGCTCACCATGCTTTTCTTTGCATTTAGGCTGTCGAAAGACATACATCAATTGTTATAGTCTAATTTTGAAAACTTCATTTTTATTCTACCAGCCTGGTCAGTTATACATTATTTGTATTTGTAATTATTTATTTTTCTGCGTTGCAAATGAATTAACTATTTTTTTGGAATATTCCATTTGTGTTTGTAAGGTTGCGACATGGTGTAATTATATGTTACTTTGTTTGAAGGTTTTTTAAATTATATTATATATATTTATTTAACATATATAAGAAACCCGATATACTTTCGGGCGTAATAAAATATCGAACCTTTAGCGGCGTTTGAACTATGCCCACCCCTACCCCACAACATTGCAAGCGTATAAATGTTCCAGTCGTGCAATTAATTGATAATCCCGACATGATATGTCGCGCTTAGTACTGTTAATACGCGACAAACAGAGCCATATACCGTTCTAGAACAATACCTCCCTTCATCATTTAAACAGCACTTGCCTGTACTTATGAACAAATATATTAGTGAACAATTGCTCGTTGTTGTAAGAAAAGAGACAAACGTGATTGGTCCAAAATTATCAACAATTAATAGCATTATTACATTAAATAAAAATAATGTTACGTTTAACTTACGTTAAGCTGTTAACTTAATAGTTGGACATACATATCGAATACCTAGCAAGAGTTATAGAATGATAATAAGGACATATATAGAGTTCACTACTTAAGCAAGTGGATCTAGTTGATATAAATAACTAAGCGTGATAAACATCGCATGTTCACACATAATTAATACCAATAATCATGTATCATCGAATGTATATGCCGATGACAAACGAAGACACAGACACTTTCTATTTGCTACTAATGTAAGCAGAACCGTAAAAACGTTGCTGTTGCACTCGTTGAAGTATTTATTTATAAAAGAGTAATTCAAGATCACGATGATCATCTCAATATTCTGATTCTTTATTTGACAAACTAACGTCTGCAACCCAGGGCTGTTGACTTAGTGTTAACGCTTTACTCGCCTTTGTATAACTCATTTACTCGCTCACTCATTTGTATCCAACATAATATAACTTCGTGCAAATGGCGTGGCAAACCGCATGCATCTAACACATTTTAACTGTATAGATTTATCAAATAATGGCATGATAATAACAATGTTATAACGGATAACGTTAACTACAAAGTAGTTAAATGTATGATTGTCACCTTGACGTATTGCTTGCTATGTTTAGGAAAAGTATTACACGTTCGAAAATAAATTTGGTACTCGCCGCTATTATTCTCATCAATCTTGCACTGTGTGTTGCGGTTTCTTCCTTAGATAAATTACGATTATTGAACACAAGTACTTCATTGATTTGAACGTCTATTTTATTGCTGTGTATTTTAGATTACAATGCTAGTATTAAAATGTTGATTCAAATCTGTGTGATTTGTGATTTATTCCAGGATATGTGTGTCATTCGACATTCCATTAACCGGTTTAAACCTAAAATGCATTGCATTGACCGTTCCAATGCGTTATTTTGCTTTTGTGAAATTGCTTGATTTATTCATCATATTATAAATTGGTACTTAATCTCGTGAGGTTCTCCATTGTTCTATGTATATCGTTATAACATTAATCTCCATCAAAAGAAGCCCATATTTTATAATACATACACAAACCAGCCATCAAAGAGCGTAATGCAATGGAGTCTCAACGACCCAGTTTGGATCGCACATATAACGAAATCTCAAAAACAACGTAGACCTGAAGAAAATACATCATCTGCAAGACATATTAACTGAAATTATAAAAAGAACATAGAACAAGAAAACATAGAAAAGAATTGCAAACGCAAAACAAAACGTTTTTAGAAATCATTTAATTATTGAGCACATTGTATTAGCGTTACAGATTTACAACTGCTTCATGTCTGCCTTCTTCGATATTAATTGGAATCTTTCCGTTTATAAACGTCTTGTTATGCCGTTAAGACTGACAATTCTGTATCAAATGAAAACTTTGTCATTTTGTAACTGACTTTAAGTGTTAATGTACGAGGTTATATAAACAGATTATTATACGACAGACAGACAAAGAGACATTTTATTCAGACTTATACAACAGTACATCGTCTTTATACTTACATATACACATTTTTGTCTGTCATGTGTAGTGGTTTAACAACCTAGCATTACATTACATACACTCATTATGTAAGAATATAAAATTACAATAAAACACAATTAATTGCAACAACACGTATGTTTTATAAGTTCTATCGAGGCTGTAATGAAATGTATTGAACTGTGTTATTCAGGATCGTATTTCTTATAACAAAAGCTTCTTTATAATGTGAATTATATTTGAGGTGAATAACAAGTCAAGAAACGTCAATAAAACAATTATTTCAAATAAATGATAAGCTAAAACTTGTGATTATAATTTACCAAGATATTCTATTCCATAAATGACGTGTTCATGAAGACTTAATTCCCTAGTTGTGAATGAGTAAATATGTATACTATGGAGTAATCCATACAGACGGCATGAAAAACAACCACAACTTTACTAAAGAATAATTCGACATGTTTATAAACAATATATGGAGCCGGATTTCTCTGTCGTGTCCCTCTCTTTCTTAAATCATCTACATGAAAACGGACTGTTTTTTGAGCTCGAATGGGAGAACAGCTTACCAAAGTTCCTATGGACTTTTATTCGATAAATAATTCAGATCTGATCATATCATATGAATCGGTATAACAAGGGTCCACATATTAACTGACCAGAGCTCGAAATGACCAATATATGACAAGAAGGAACTGATCCTAAGATAGTTAGTACCCAGTGTGAAGCCCTGAGTGAAANGAATGTGCAAAATATGTAAAGCTTTCTATTATGGTACGTTTAATTTAAAACAGGTGTCAGTAGAACATGCGTTTGGGGATTGAACCATCCGACGACGATAATGTGAAGCCAGTGCCTTTCTTTTTACTAAGATTTAAGTGATTACCTATGATTTTGCATTTGCACATTTGAATTTGGGTAGTCATACACTATGCTATTTGCTGCTTCGTGACCGATTGATTGAAAACCAATCAGAAACCTTAGCAGATTAAAATGGTATTATTCTCGGTTTGATAAATATGATATCGTATTGGTATTGTGCAGGTTATTTAGAAGGAGAAGTATTGTAATAGTTATATGCGAAAAATGCACTGGTTACGTGTATGGTGCTTAGCGCGAAAAATGCACGGGTTTCTCGTTTTAGAGTTTATATGTGTTGCAAATATATTGATTCGCCATTCGAGGTGTGTATTTGACGGGCTTAAGTTATGGAGAAGGGGACATACAGGGTGATATACCCGCCCTACTGTCCATTAATGAATATATGTGTGTTAAAATGATCGGTTACAATATGTTTTACATGTAATGTTGCAATTACAAAAAATCTTAAAAGTCGATATTTAGTTTATTTTCAGTCCAGTTTTTTAGTTTTTAGCTCATGTGAGATGGGATCCAAATACGGACATATTTCTTTTCTGTGAAGGTAAATTGATTTAAGTCTGAGGTTTTCTTAGATTATTTTGTTCCATCCTTTATTCATATTGTGCTTAAATGAGATTTTTAATAATACATTATATGGATCATACTTTTGACTCTCACTTCCTGAAGATTATTCTTCGGGTAATTTTAATTGAAATTAAAGTATGTTAAAATGTCCGCCACATTTAATTGTTAAAGTGTTTTATCATTTTTGTCTTGTTATTTACTGAACGTTTAATGGAACAAGTTATTTTTATTTGTTATATTAAAGACGATTACTTTAATCATTTCGTTGCGTTGTTACTGGTTAGATGTGGATGTCGATTTAATGCAGTTATTGCTCAAATTTTGTAATAGTTATATATATAATATTCGAATACTTTTGATTTAATTACACTATTTGGGGGTATAGGTTTATGAATGTTGTGGTTTAGATGGTTTGTTTGTTTTTTTGTTGGTGTCCGGGGTGCGTGTGGGTTGCTTTTGGTGTTTGTTTATTATGTTAATTTGAGAAATGAATGTGCCCAAGTGTTTTTTACCGGGTTTACTTAAAGAATACTCAACGATTACGATAAAATAATTGCTGCTTATTTGTAGATTTCACACCGGTCTTGAGCCATGGGTCCTTATACGGCCCCCTTCAATTAAAAGAAAAACATAAAGATAAAGAAAATTCAAAGCGCCGACGGCGTTGAAAGTCTGTTGGGAAGATACAGGGAAGTTTCTGCTGTAGTAAATGTAATATGTAATATTGCAACTACATTTATTTATGCTCTTTTTTTGATTTGAGGAATAATAGTTTGCTACAGATCTGCCCGTTGTGTGTTTATTGAACAGATGAGCAGAACAAGTAAATATTTCTCATAACTAATAAAGGCTCCTTTGAAATGTACTGGGTGGTAATTAACGTTATCATTACTTCATTATTATTTACGAGACTGAACGACTTCTTCATTCGGAAGCTTAGATCAAAGTTTTTTTTTCTTGCTTTGTGTATTTCTTCTCATTATACTGTTACGATCGCTTCATTTCAATTTAATCAGAAAGGAAGAATTCGTTGTTTTTGTTGTGTTGATGTTGTTATTGTTATACCAACCGACCACGTTACTTACGCAACATATTACATGCACGCTGAATTTTGAAGCATTCGTTCTGGAGTTTGTCATCTTTATTCAAAGAATTTTAAATAATATGCAACATAATTTGCAGATTTATATCAAAATACTTTAATTTGATCCCCAAGAAACAAGAAAATTATTTATCCGTTTGAAATATTTAGCGTAACGTATCCCATTAATAAATACATTGAAAAAGAATGTTATCACAACATCAAATACGATGCAATTCATCTCGTCAAAACACATAACTAAGTATGCAAAACGTTAGCTAAAATAAATACAGTTAAACATATCGTTCGGCTCCCTCATATCGAGCGTCTCCTGGTATCGATCATTTTGTTAACCTCAAAAACGAGGCTCTCGTGCTGACGTCACACGCATGCGCTCCGAGTATTTTGTTTCACTAACATGGTACGCTTGAATTAATGCATTATGTTAGTTAAATTGATTTTAATCTATAGATTCGTTATATAGATACTTCTCTAATGATCGCGAATGGGATGTGTATGAAATTGACTTCACCCGTAAGGAATCCCCCCCCCCAAATATATGTTGTACTATCCGAGTGTTTACTTACACGGCAACCTTCAAAATACTATTGTTCGGGTGCCGTTTCATTTCTGTGACAACGCTCTAATTTTTACCTGATGCACCAGTTAACTGTGTGTTTTGGTTTAGCACGCATAGTGATGTTTAGCTTATTTCACTGGCGTTCAAGGCTTCCATTTAGTAAATTGCGACTATTATTAACATCATTATAGTCAATAAGGGTACAAAGGTAATTACTGATTTTATCTGAACTAATGACCTGAACGTTTTGTCTTTCTGGCATTCATAGAGCTGCGAAATAGATTGTATTGGCGTTCAATGATTTAATTAGGTAAATTTCGACTATGTTGTACATTGATATAGTTTATTTTGGCAAATAACGAGGGACATTTATATTAAATAACTACTTGAACTTAAGTTAACATGACAATAACGAGGTCTGTATGAGACCGCTACGAAACCGCGTTTAAATAATCCTAATTTACATCTCAGATTTCTTATGAGAAATACCTTTATTTACGATCTCGAAAGGTAATAAACGCCGGCAATGTGGGGTACCTAGCTGTTAATGCAGGTAATAAACGCCGGCAATGTGGGGTACCTAGCTGTTAATGCAGGTAATAAACGCCGGCAAGGTGGGGTACCTAGCTGTTAATGCAGGTTTTATTTTTTGATTGATGATGCCAGTTATTATTTTGCGAGGAATGTGAGAATATAATTTCTATGTTGTGTTAAAATAGTCTGAATATGCTTTATGCTATTTTTATTCACTTTGTTCCATTATGTGTACGTATGGTTGCAATATAAAACTACTTTTAAATGGGCAATATGTGCTGAATCTGCCAGATTGATTAATATAACTTAACCAGTTCTGTTTGAATTGATCTTATATGTTTAGGTTTATGATACCTTATATGGTGTGACAGTGTCTTAGGTTATCCATAACTCCGCATGGTCCATTTGTTTAAACATTGTTTTTATGTGTTATGCCTAGTAATTTTTATTGAAATTTACTCCATTCTGTCTTTTTTTTTAGTACGAGATAAACCTATTTGATTAGGTTGTTTTCGTGCAAATTAAGCATTTTTATCCAGTATCGAAACATAATAGTTTTGTGGTGTTCATGCAGTGGTATTCTGACGTTTTTACGCATGGTAGTTATTTTATGTTCACTCCATACTTCAGCCGAATAATTTAGAATTGGACTTATTAGTACGTCAAATAATTGTGTTTGTTCTTTTGTTTAAAATTCAAACTGATTCACAACGGAGAAACGATTATACATTGCCCTTGATGCCTGATCTCAATTTCATTTTTAGTTATGTTACAGCTTCTGTTACAGCTTCCATTTTTGAAAACAAAATCCTAAATATTTAGAGATACACTCTACTACTGATTTGACAGTGGAACACATCGCTTTAGTGGCGTTTATCAATTTGGAGCTTAAATTATGTGAGGCAAGTTTTTGCCATAAGAAAAGACCATTTATTGTATCATATCATTTTCCATAGTCTATGAATGCGCTGTATACTTATTTGTCCAATGTGATTTATTTAAGATAAGAAAATGCACTCAGTAGTGCGTTTCCCTATTGATACACAAACTGTTTTTTGTATTATCGTTTCATTATTTTCTGTCAATATTGAGAGTCGATTTAAGACTATTTGTGATATATATTTTAGCTAGTATATCATTGAGAGTTATTCCTCGGCAATTTTGTACTAAAATTAGGATCACCCCTTTTAAATATTGGTATAATGTAGGGTACAAAGCGTTGTGTACTAGATTGTTTTATAGTGTGCGTAGGTAAGGTGTAGTTATATCAAGCGCACATTTTATTAATTCTGCTGATTTGCATGTGGTACACATGCTTTATTATTTATTTATTTTTATTTTTGTAAAAACGGATTCATGTTTTTGTTTACAGTTATTTTGCAATCTTAATTATGATCGTTGGTTGCATAGCTTTCTGCATTTTCACATGTAGTTGTTATTGCTCCTAGAAAGGAGTTTAAATGTTCAAATAGCTCATTTATTTGCAAATTGTTTTATTTTGTTTTTGCTTTTATTATTATAGCTTTTTGACCGATTTCCATAATGTTCTAGATTGTATTTGACGATATTTTCAAGTGTGATACCTTGGTTTATTTTATATTTAGTTTTTTGCATATGTTCTTATTTTGTTATAAATAGTTGTGTACAGAAGCTGTACGACAGCTTAAGTGGTATATTGCTGTATTTGTGATAGAATTAGTTTTTATGTTGTTGTTGTAGCAATGGTAGGCACAATCATAACGCATACTGTGATGGTGATATCATTATAACAAACACTATAAATGAAGATGATGTTGTTGTTGTTCATTATTATGAATAATTATAATGATGAGTCTTTGTATTAGTTTTAAATTCAGACACTTTATTACGTATAGTTTATTTTAAAGAAAGGCCTTTGGCAACAACATGTATACATAATATATTTCAAAGGTCCGTTGATATCCCGCGTTAAAATGCCAAAATGTTTATACACAATATCGGGTTGTGTGGTTGGGCCTTGGCCAGATTCCTATTCGACATCCGTCGCCCATCCCGCCGCTCTGTGCGATTTAATGCACTTTCTGTGACCCTTAATGTTACGAAACACACACTTTCGGATAATCATTTGCACATAAAAACTACTTTTAAAGACATTTGAAGTCATTTAAATAAAGTTGTATAAATGTATTAATAATGTACTAGATTTGAGTTTCTTTTCTTTCCAACAGTCTTTTAACGCTATCAGCGTTTTGATTCATGATATAGTTACTTTGTAAAATGAGCCTTGTTCTGGGACGACACTTTAAGTACATCGTCGTAATACACAAATATACACATTGTTTTCTGTCATGTAAATAGGTATAACAACATAACATTACATAACATAAATGGTCATTTAAGAAAACAAATATAAATAAACACAATCAATTGCATAAATACGTAAATTCTATCAAAGCGGTAATGAAATTTATTTAACAGCATTATTAAGAATTGAATTTCTTATATACAGATCGGTTTACATAAAATATACGGCTAATATATTTTTTCCTTAAATCAGTGTAACAGTGGCATATAAATATAAACAAAGATGGCTCTTTTCAATTCTCTGCAGAAATATTGTTTATTAATACTGTTTTTTGACATGCCTGACATAATGTAAATTAATAATTATAAACACAATATTTAACACCAAAAAAAAAATGAAACTGGATTATTTGGTTTCACTTCAGAGATCCTGGTATCATTACAAAATTGCTTAGACTGGCCTGACATATTAGGAATTAATACTTAACATAAGGGCATTTTTTGTAACATAACATATTTCATATAATGTGTTGCGCCCATACGACTAGTACACTCAGTTCAGGAACAACAACAACACTTAATGCCATTGAAAATAAATTAACACCGATGTACTCACGCCTTACTCTAGGGGCGTACAATACTGTCTGTTGTCTATCGTAGAGCTAATCATGCAGGGGCGTGTTTTTTTCTGTAGGCGTGGACAGTGAAAGCTTCATCACATATAAGCATAAATGTTTTTAACCGTGAGCACACATATGGAAAAGAAGAAGCAAACCTAGCAATAACGGATGGAGTAGAAAAAAGGTATTTCCTCAACTATGTTTTTAAAAGCACTTTGAGCTGTATCAATTCTAAAGAATGGATGCTATACATTTTCTCTCTAATGTTAAATTTAATGTTTTCATATGGTAGACATGTATTGTGCAAAAACAAAAACAAATGAAGAATATGTACTTTCTATAATGAGCAAAGAACGATACCACAATTGGAGATAAGTTTTAATAAGGAAAAATGTTCATTTATTTTGTATTTATTCTATTTCGTAACTATAAAAGATGACAAGGTCAATACTAGTTGAATGGTGATTGTATGTTCATACATATTATTGAATTCACCTAAATTAATTAGTGCATTACCAATTTAAAGACAGTATGCTAGTAATTTTTAATTAACAATACACTTTCACAATAAATATTTTATAACATATTCATTCAATAGTCATTCTTTTGCTAACACAACTACTCGCAAATAAAAAGTAAATAAAAAATACGAAAATAACAATTGAAACCAGCAATATTTAAAAGAATGATAAATTCATCAGTTTTTACTTTAATATATTTCTTGAACTAAGTCTAGATCGCATCACTGTGGAGTCATTTTTCTGGTTAGGAACCTTTCTTCTTGTGGATTGCCTTAAAACTACGGCAACCACATAATAATTTATGTATTGTTACAAACAACTTGTTTAAATAAATAACAATACATAATTAAAATCGAAATGAAACTTGTTCCACTTAAATTAAATTGAGATTTAGCTTCCGGAATTATGAAGATGGATGCCGTTGCTTATGAAGACAAAACATTGGTTTATCTCACAAAAACATATTGTTCTTATCTGAATATATTGATATAGTGTTGATACGTTTTATATTTAGAAAGAAACATATGTTTATACTATTTATGGTTTATTCAAGATACAATAGACATACAGTCCATAAGTATACATGTTCAAAACATAATAACATATATAAAAGCATGACAATTTGATCAGTATTGAATTTCATAAGTTGTTAACCATTTGCATGCTGGGAAATTTGTCGTCTGCTAAAATGTTGTCTGCTAAATTTCTAAAATTAGCATTTTCTTCGATTTTTTTCAACAAAATACTATCAGAATAGCAAACAGTTTGGATCCAGATGAGACGCCACGTTCTGTGGCGTCTCATCTGGATCCAAACTGTTTGCAAAGGCCTTCAAAATCCGGTTCCAGCGCTCAAAGGGTTAAAAAAAAGAATCAATACATGAAAAGGTCTAGGACAATTGGATTACAGCATTTAATGTTAACAGTGTTCATGTTGCACTATTTAATAAACTTTATCATGTTTGGTCTTTTCAAGGTATATTTATTTATGAACACTTTTCTGATTCATCATACAAGGAGCATTCTAATAAAAACTGATATCCATCATCAGGAACATTGCAATGTTGACATTTTTTCTCTTGAAAAGGTTTAAATTCAGGTTTATACAATCTGCCTGATTCAATTTCTAATCTATGTGATGAAACTCTTAATCTACAAAGATCAAATTTAAACTTGTTTAAACTAAAAAAAAAAGTAAGGTTGCAATTCAAATTTACCAAACCGAATGTTTCTGATTGCTCTTGAAGAATTATTAAGTTCTGACATCCAATTTTGGATAAATGTATCATCTAATCTAGACTTTACCAAGGATAAAAAACTTTTCATCGCCTACACCTTTGTTTCGCCAAGCAAAATGTACGCATAAGCACCGTAACAGATTACAAACAGATTTTGCCCAAAGATGTTTATTCGTTTGTTTGTTTTTTATTAAATTCTCTCACATGTGGCTATAAACGATCTTCTAAATGAATTATGTTCGACCAATACCGTATTACATTAATGGCTCTTTTAGTCATCAAAGATATTTTTCCAAGTTCCCCATATACACAATCATTCTGTGTTTGAATATTCACCAATAGTATTTGTTTGAAACATTTAAGTGGACTCCTCCAATTAGTATTGACTCAGTTAAGCCCCATATTTCTGATCCATGAAATTGGTAAAACAAGCTGATCAATTTGATCTACTTTGGTAATCTTAACACATCGGTATATTTTCGAAAAGTTGTATAGTTACAATGAAACATATGCTTATACTTTTTTACTAAACGCTACATCCGAATAGCATTATTTACTAAATCATTACTGTCAATTATTTGCCCTTGATTAAGTTATTCCATCACTAATGAGTAGATAATTGATCTGACTATACAAATATAACAAATTGCCGTTCGTTAGAATTACAAAATGTTATTAGGAAATCAACGGAAAATGCTAAAGTCACTGATACAGTATACGGTACAGTTAAATAATTGTGCGAATGTTGTTTTCAAGCGATCAGATAGTCGAAACGTATACTGACTATTTTGTAACAAATCAGTTCTATACATTTAAATACCTTTTAAATATCTAACACATCGCACATTTAACGGCACATACTTTTTATTTCTGAAGAATATTTGTATTGGAGACATTATTTTAAGAATAAAACACTCAAAGACATAAACTCAATCAATAATAAATGCAAACGTATTACCAATAAATGTATAATTTAAATCATGCTTTTAACGCATTATTTTGGTCCTCTTTTCTTATTGTGTATTGGAATCTTATTTATTGATGTTGACCGTGATTATCGTCGCCCGTTCGTGTGTGTGTGTGTATGTGTGTGTGTATGCGATACGTCCTTTAACATTTCTTCAAACGCCATATTGCTAGGCGGGAAATATCTTAATTTCACAGAAATATTCTTGTGTGGTCCTTTATAAAAAAAAAATCATATGGTTTCGGTTTGTAAATGAAATAGGTCACGGGTCCAAATCATTGAATCATGAAAACTTTAAAATTTTCTTCTCTGCAACCAAATGACCCATATTTTAAATAGTTGATATATAGCATCGCATTGTTGTCACCAACACGGTTGTCATAATCAAATATCTAAGTTTTTTTCCTTGTATACACGTAGTGCAAAATAAAAACAAAAGGTTTTCTGATATAACAATGCCCAGTGGTTTGGTATGTGTTAGGTAAAATCGAAAAGTGGTTGTCTAACAAGTTTCATGCCCCTGGGGTCAAACCTTTCGGCACCTTGGAAGATACTTGTTTTACTTACATCTATATAGTAAAAACTTGAAAACAATCTCCTCTTAAACCGCTTTCCCAGAGGTTTGGCATTTGTTATCTAATATCGTATTGTGGTTCTCTACCAAGTAGAGGGATCACAATTTGACTTGCCTGATGAAACCTTAATGTTCATATACAGGTATGTATATAGATTAAACTACAAAACTCTAGTGTGGAACCGCAAGTCCCAGAGCTTGGTATTTGCTACTTTACATGGTACAATATTCTTGTGCGAAGCCCCTGGGTCAAATTTGGGTTATTTTGTTTAACTTCTATGCATATAGTGACCAATTTGAAACACTTGTTCTCTGAAATAAAGAGGCTCAGGTGCATTTATAATAAAACATGGAACTCTCTAAAATAGAGAAGAGAACTATGTAAAATAGAGTAGGAATTCTGAAAATAGAGCAGAGAACTATCTAAAATAGAGAAGAGAACTCTCTAAAATAGAGCAGAGAACTCTCTTAAATACAGCAGAGAATTCTGTAAAATAGAGTAGAGACCTCTGTAAAATAGCGTAGATAACTCTGAAAAATAGAGCAGAGAACTCTCTCAAATATAGTAGAGAACTCTGTTAATAAAGTAGATAACTCTCTCAAAAAAGCAGAGAACTGTGTAAAATAGAGCAGAGAACTCTCTAAAACAGAGCAGAAAACTATGTAAAATAGAGTAGAGAACTTTTTAAAAAAGAGTAGAGAACTCTCTAAAATAGAGCAGAGAACTCTCTTAAATACAGCAGAGAATTATGTAAAATAGAGTAGAGAACTCTGTAAAATAGCGTAGATAACTCTGAAAAATAGAGCAGAGAACTCTGTAAATTGAAGCAGGGAATTCTGTAAAATAGAGTAGAGAAATCTCTTAAATAGAGCAGAACACTCTGTAAAAAAGAGTAGAGAACTCTGTAAAATAGAGCAGAGAACTCTGTAAAATAGAGTAGAGAACTCTGTAAAACAGAGCAGAAAACTATGTAAAATAGAACAGAGAACTCTCTAAAATAGAGTAGAGAACTCTCTTAAATAGAGTATAGAACTCTGTCAAAAAGAGTAGAGAATTCTGAAACATAGAGCAGAGAACTCTAAATTATAGTAGGGAATTCTGTAAAATAGAGCAGAGAACTCTGCAAAATAGAGCAGACAACTCTCTAAAATAGAGCAGAGAACTCTTGAAAATAGAGCAGACAACTATGTAAATAGAGTAGAGAACTCTGTAAAATAGAGCAGATAACTCTCTTAAATATAGTAGGGAATTCTGTAAAATAGAGAAGAGAATTCTGAAAAATAGAGCAGAGAACTATGCAAAATAGAGCAGAGAACTCTCTAAAATAGAGCAGAGAACTCTCTAAAATAGAGAAGAGAATTATGTAAAATAGAGCAGAGAATTCTCTAAAAAAGAGCAGAGAACTCACTAAAATAGAGTACAGAACTCTGTAAAATAGAGTAGTGAACTCTGTAAAAAAAGAGCAGATAACTCTGTAAAATAGAGCAGAGAACTCTGTAAAATAGAGCATAGAATACTCTAAAATAGAGTAGAGAACTATGTACATAGAGAGGAGAACTCTCTCAAATAGAGCAGAGAACTTTGTAAAATAGAGCAGAGCACTCTCTTAAATAGAGCAGAGAACTCTGTAAAAAAAGAGCAGAGAACTCTGCAAAATAGAGCGGAGAACTCTCTAAAATAGAGCAGAGAAATCTGTAAATAGAGTAGAGAACTCTCTCAAATAGAGCAGAGAACTCTGTAAAGTATAGCAGAAATTCTCTAAAATAGAGAAGAAAACTCTGTAAAATAGAGAAGAGAATTCTGAAAAATAGAGAAGAGAACTATGTAAAATAGGGCAGAGAACTCTCTTAAATTGAGCAGAGAACTCTCTAAAAAATAGAGCAGAACACTCTGTATAATAGAGTATAGAACTCTGTAAAATACAGCAGAGTACTCTCTTAAATATAGTAAAGAACTCTGTAAATAGAGTAGAGAACTCTCTTAAATAGAGCAGAGAACTGTGTAAAAAAGAGTAGAGAACTCTGTAAAATAGAGTAGAGAACTCTCTTAAATAGAGCAGAGAACTTTCTACAATATAGCAGGGAATTCTGTAAAAAAGAGTAGAGACCTCTGTAAAATCGAGTAGATAACTCGGAAAAATAGAGCAGAGAACTCTGTTAATTAGAGCAGGGAATTCTGTAAAATAGAGTAGACAACTATCTTAAATAGAGCAGAACACTCTGTAAAATAGAGTAGAGAACTCTGTAAAAAAGAGCAGAGAACTCTGTAAACTAGAGTAGAGAACTCTGTAAAATAGAGCAGCGAACTATGGAAAATAGAACAGAGAACTCTTTAAAATATAGTAGAGAAATTTCTAAAATAGAGTCGAGAACTCTGTAAAAAAGAGTAGAGAATTCTGAAAAAAAGAGCAGAGAACTCTAAACTATAGTAGAGAATTCTGTAAAATAGAGTAAAGAACTCTGTAAAATAAAGCGGACAACTCTTTAAAATACAGCAGAGAACTCTGTAAAATAGAGCAGACAACTATGTAAAATAGAGTTGAGAACTGTCTAAAATATAGTAGAGAATTCTGTAAAATAGAGTAGAGAACTCTGTTAAATAGAGTAGAAAATTCTGAAAAATAGAGCAGAGAAATATGCAAAATAGAGCAGAGAACTCTCTAAAATAGAACAGAGAATTCTCTAAAATATAGCAGAGAACTCTCTAAAATAGAGTACAGAACTCTGTAAAATAGAGTAGAGAATTCTCTAAAATAGAGCAGAGAACTCTCTAAAATAGAATACAGAACTCTGTAATATAGAGTAGAGAACTCAATAAAATTGAGCAGAGAACTCTCTAAAATAGAGCAGAGAACTCTTTAAAATAAAGTACAGAACTCTGTAAATAGAGTAAAGAACTCTCTCAAAAAGAGAAGAGAACTGTGTAAAATAGAGCAGAGAACTTTCTAAAATAGAGAAGAGAACTCTGTAAAATAGAGCAAAGAATTCTCTTAATTATAGCAGAGAACTCTGTAAAATAGAGCAGATAACTCTCTAAAATAGAACAGAGAACTCTGTAAAATAAAGCAGAGCACTCTCTAAAATAGAGCAGAGAACTCTCTCAAATAGAGCAGAACACTCTGTAAAATAGAGTAGAGAACTATGTAAAATAGAGCAGAAAATTCTCTAAAATAGAGCAGAGAACTCTCTTAAATAGAGTACAGAACTATGTAAAATAGAGTACAGAACTCTGTAAAATATAGCAGGGAATTCTGTAAAGTAGAGTAGAGAACTCTGTAAAATAGACTAGAGAACTTTGAAAAATAAAGCAGAGAACTGTGTAAAATAGAGCAGAGAACTCTCTAATATAGAGCAGAGAACTCTCTAAAATATAGCATGGAATTCTGTAAAATAAAGTAGAGAACTCTGTAAAATAGAGCAGGGAACTCTCTAAAATAGAGCAGAGAACTCTCTTAAATAGAGCAGAACACTCTGTAAAATAGAGTAGAGAACTCTGTAAAATAGAGCAGAGAACTCTTTAAAGTAGAGCAGATAACTCTCTAAAATATAGTAGAGAACTCTGTAAATAGCGTAGAGAACTCTGAAAAATAGAGCAGAGATCTCTGTTAAATAGAGCAGACAACTCTCTAAAATATAGTAGGGAATTCTGTAATATAGAGTAGAGAACTCTGTAAAATAGACCCATATTTTAAATAGTTGATATATAGCATCGTATTGTTGTCACAAACACGTTTGTTATAATCAAATATCTAAGTTGTTTTCCTTTTATACACGTAGTGCAAATTAAAAACAAAAGGTTTTCTGAAATAACAAGGCCCAGTGGTTTGGTATGTGTTAGGTAAAATCAAAAGGTGGTTGTCTAACAAGTTTCATGCCCATGGGTTCGAGCTTTTCGGCACCTTGGAAGATACTTGTTTTCCTTACAACTATATTGTAAAAACTTGGAAACAATCTCATCTGAAACCGCTTTCCCAGAGTTAAGCATTTGTTATCTAATATCGTAGTGTGGTTCTCTACCAAGTAGAGGGGTCAAAATTTGACTCGCCTGATGAAACCTTAATTTTCATATACAGGTACGTATATAGTTTTAACTACAAAACTCTCGCGTGGAACCGCAAGTCACAGAGCTTGGTATTTGTTACTTTACATGATATAATTTTTCTGTACGAAGCTCCTGGGTCAAATTTGGGTTATTTTGTTTAACTTCTATATACTAACTTCTATATATATAGTGACCAATTTGAAAAAGTTGTTCTTTGCAATCAAGAAGCGCAGGTGCTTTTGCTACGTTACATAGTGTAATGGTCCTGTATAAAGTAAGTTCAAAGATGAAAATTTGCCCCACCATAAGTATTAACATGGTTTAGCTCCTATAGCTCATATGAGCACAATTTTGACATGATACTCCAGTTGTCAACAGTTTTCCCAAACCAGGGGTCTCACGTATACCACTGAGCTATAGTTTCTCAGGTAAATCACATGTCCGGCCTTATGCTACAATAAAGTCGTTGTTTTACGAAAAAGGTCACAGTTTTTTAACACTATTTTAAAGTATGCAAGGTGTATTATATTAAACAATATTTAATTCAATATAGTATCACATTTTCATTTATTTCGCACCACTGTAAAATAACGACTTGAATGAAATATCAGATATAAGTTAAAGCGATCTCATTTTAATTTAATAACCTTTGCAAGTATATCATGATTTATAAGTATTTTCCCAAAATACTATATGGTGATTGCTGGTTAAATTAACCACCATATTTTATTTTGGAAAATACTATTGAGCCATACATGTTTTGTTCTAACATATCTCGTCACCTCGCGTTTAGGGCAATGAATGTTATTCTTAAAATAAGAGAAATTTCGTTGTAGTTTATTTGTTGGCCCAAATCCATTTCATTTTGCACCTTGTATACATCACGCCATGTTGACTATTTCCCTTGGTTTGCGCAATGGTATGTACTGTTTAGAACGATTTGATTTTCATTTCAGTGATTGAAGATAGTGAAATAAGAAAATTTAAACTAGTGTTTAATGGACGCTCATTTCATAAAAAATGAAAGTGTTTGACTGTGTTCGGTTGCTTTTACCGTGATGTCAATTACTTTAATCATGGCGACTGACAGCAATCCAATGACCCGGAAAAACTGGACCGAAGAGAACATTGTATCTTTGTTTCGCTCTTATGGAGAAAACTTGTGCGCTCAAACTGAAGTGTGTGGCAACAACAGATCAACTCAAATCCTTGCATAATGCAGAATTGACGACGTGCTGTGATGGTTTGTTTTACGTTCACGTGGTGGCAATTTCACTTTTATTTCATATTATATTACGGATTGACTATGTTGAGTTTTTTTGTAAATTGTATTGCGACTAAATAATTGAATGCTCACTATGTATTTGAGTCATTGAATGACAAAAAAAATCAGAATTAATATCAAAACAAACCTATACACATACTACTTTCCAAAATTCAGCCCGAAGTGCATATCAATAGCAATACGTATTAGTGGCAGGGTTTAACATATACAACACAACTTATATTTCGTATTTTTTAGTACTTCATTTGCTTCTGTTGCTGCTTTTCCAGCACCGGAAGTCCATTTTGAACTCAATAATATCCACAATGTAATTGCTTTGTAGATTGCTATTGCGACGATGACTGTGAGTTCTACGATGACTGCTGTTTCAAGAGCGAGTACTCTACAAAACGGCATGAGAATGATGAGTGTTTATATCCATTGTCATATCAAAATATTGACAACATAAACGTCTATGAAGCGTTTTACATGGTGACCACTTGCAACAAAATTATTAACTGCTATCACCTTCAGCAAAATCCTTGGGGCCCTCTCCTTCCGGTGTTTTCGCCCATTCCTCAAAAGATACATAAATAAGCAATGCGCAACATGCAATGGGGTTAAGGACGGCAGCGAGTGGAATTTTTACATAGTACTCAACAAACTAGTCCGTCGGATATTGACACACTTCTTTCCGCCATCAGATTTAAAACCTTTACAGCCAACTGTCATGCGCATTTCACATACCCTAACGATGATGTGCACTTCTTAAGAAAATTACAATGCTATAAAAAGGCTCCGGTGGATTCATGTCCGAACAAAACTGCTATGGGAACCAACATTGTGCAATACCTTCGTCAATCCAATATAGATCAAAACAGTATCGCCGAATTATTTTCAAGTTCGTTTCAATCTGTTTATGCTTCATCTGCAACCATAACATTAAACCAAGCAAGATGTGTGTTAACGATGTCAAATTTCCTGTCACGGGTACTTCAAATTTGGTAAGTCTATTCAAATGGACGCCCGATGTTTCTCATGAGGATGCCTTCCCATTTTCAGCTAACGGATTAAAGGTATGTCATGAAGTTATGGAAAAACAAATAAAAAAGAAAAGAAAATAAGAAATAATTCTGGCAAACCAGCCGTAGTCAATGACTAGAATCATTGTTAACTTGTAAATGTACTTTGAAAAGAATAACAAAACATGTTGTACCCAACTCTGAAATAAGCTTTAAACTGTTCATGACGGATCCGGTTCGTTTACCAAACGGAAGTTCCAAGAAAGATATTAAACCATTTTTCAAGGTCATCGAATTTTACACTGAGACATCGATAAGCGATGAGCATTGAAATTGTAACTGAATACGCCCACTACATCACGGAGTCAGACTATGTGATCATAGACTATTTTGCTATCGTATTTCGTTTTTTAGAAGACAAAAAACCTTCCGTATTGATGAGTGAAATACACCAGTTTCTAGAATCAAATTGGACCCTCCGATTTAATGATACATCGATACAATGTAAACAGGAATAACTATCACATAGTATGCGTAGTTTGTCGTATCTTCATGAAATACAAACAAAACACGATCTCGAATTTCTGAAACGATTTATGATTTACCCTTATACTAACGATGTATGTGCAAACCACTTACCTTAATATTATTCCCAATACAAAATACGTGCATATGCATCATTAGTTCGATTGCGTTTAAAGTGGTGACGGAACCAGTGTGGGCAACTCACATTCTAAATCATTGTTGCTTCGGGATTTTTGTAGGACGCCCTTTCTCAGACTAAAATCTATTTATTATATTGTACAGCCTTCAACATTCCATTTGAAAATCAAAAGTTGGGACATGGAAAGTCATTGAGCATTAACTAAAAAAAACTGCAATCGTCACATAACAACAAGTCAGTATGCTGACTGTAATTTACCCAAACTCTTAGTAATTAATAGAACCAGTATGATAATAGATAATCTGCATCATCTGGTTGCATGGATAACTCAAACCAAATATCACGAACTATAAAATGACTCAGATACTTGTAAGCTTCTTTGAAACAATGTTTGACCACTTAGTTACAAGTTACTAGCTTTAAAAATAAATACAACAGTAATTGTCTGTTTATATGAAATTGACCATAGATGTTTTGCTTAAAGCTACACAATTGCCTATAACGTAGCCGATATATTGCAAAAAGAGTAGGCATATATCAAGCCTTACGTCAAATAATGTGCATTTACTTATACATGTGGCTTGCGAATACAAATAGTGATTACAAAAAATCACTATTTCAAATAGTGAATAATAACTGTTAAATGTTAAATGACGTCGATTTTTAACGGAATATTGCCATTAACGTTACGAAATTCTCGATTTTAAAGCTTAACGTGTGAATATACGGTCTAAAAATCATTAAATTAATAGAAAATGTGATGGTATTGTGTAGAGTATTCCTTTTTATTCACTCGTGATCATAGAAAGTAAATAAATATTTAAATTTTCACTAGGTAATAAATATATCTAGATAATCAGTATATGTAAAATCGCATATGCATAATTAAACGTTTATTTATTATTCGTAAATAAACATTTTGCGTATGTTGCGATGCTTCTGACGCGCTGTAAAACGCAAGCTACACATGCCTCGGTGGTGTCAAATATCGTTAATATTTATATACCTATTTATATAAACCAATCAGCTTTCGTCATTCGTACCACATGACGTGCGTGTCGAAAAGACTGGTGCCAAACAGGGAAGCCTGATAGATACAATCGCGAGAAGTTCTGCGGTCCTAATCCCATACAAGCGGGTCGGATTAGTCCTATTTTATTCAAATGGCAACAGGCTATAACAGTTCTAGTACAATTGATGTGAAACAATAACGTAATATTGTATTATCAGAAAACATCATATAGCAAATAATAAAACTGCAGACACTCTTTCAGGAGAGACATTCCTGTTATTGTCAACGTCTTGTATAACAAAACAAAAAACAACAACTATAAACATAAAATGATTAAAACTAGGATTACGACTTGGAACGGCAAAATAATTGATGGTTGAAACTGGTTTGAGTTCTAGCCGAATCCTCTGAATTAATAACAGACTACACAGGCGTCTAAAACGAATTAATCAAATGTATTTATGCCGACAGAACATTAAAACATGAATGCCAAAACTTTACGCATGAATCGAATACTACTCATATAATTTTATTTGATTCATGTCATTAGTATCGGCAATCTATTACAAGGTTATCAGTATACAACGAAATATGGTTCATCTTTACAATATATGAAACGATCAAGTTAGCGATATATCTTCGAAAATTTTAATACAAACTAGGTGCAAGAAAGACGGTAAATATGTTTAATCCACATAACAAAAGCAGCTCAAATGCTTACCACTCTGAATATTGAAATATAACATCGTTGAAAATATGGACGGGGATACGTTCTACTCTATGCACATAGAAACTCTATCAGGACAGAGGTTCTAGCAGGACGAGGATACGTTCTACTCTATCCACATAGAAACTCTATCAGGACAGAGGTTCTAGCAAGGTTTAGGTGATGCTTACTTGCCGCGTCCAACAGCGAAACTGCCAATCGCAGCAAGACTGAAGAAGCATAACGCAACTCCGTCGATCATGAAGCTAATGTTCTTCCAGTTGATATGTTCAATAGTTAAATCGGATAGTTTTTGCTCAATATTATTGTCATTTTCGGCGTTAGCGATAGTCTTTACCGTTTGTATGCTGGTCGCATTTGATGTTTTCCTGAAAAACTGTCTAATTACGAAAGGTCCTGTTTTCTTCTTTCGACAAACGGCGCATGTCAAAATCCCGTAAATTCCAATCAGCCATTTTGGAACTGGNCCTTGTGTTTATTATGAGGTATTAATGCCCAAAATTGGATAAATATCGGCAATATACCGACCGAAAAGCACTTCATGTTAAGACCGAAAAGCACTCAATTTCTCGCTATATATATGAATATTTGCGTTTCTATTGGGTGTAAACGGATTAAATTAGTTATAAATGGTTATATTTCATGCATATTTATACTACCTTGTTTTGTTGCATGATGTTACAGGTATGTACATTTGGTCATGCATCGAGCTAATCTTTGTGGTAAGCGCAGTTATAAAAAAATGCATTAAGTCGTACTATCCGCCTCAGCCGTTCTCGGACTATTCGTCCGAAGTCTTAACACGTCGTGTTGTGGGTAGGGGATGTAAAGACATGTCACCTGATATAACAATAATGTGGTCTCAANGGGGATGTAAAGACATGTCACCTGATATAACAATAATGTGGCCTCAAATGTCTCGCTCGGAGATAATCATCCTAGAACCGAACCATTTTGTGCCATTGATTCCTGAAAACAAAATTTTAGTAAATGATGTTTCGCCACTCAGTGATGATATTAAAGTTACAAAGTTAGAAACATGTTCAATTCCTGCTAATGCAACTTTTGTGGAAATTGATGGTGACGACTCCGATTATGACCACTCCGAAACTGTTGAAAGGTCTTTTTAAAACTCATTATCTGAGAGCAGTGATGCAAATCAGAATGATGAACTGACAAATGACCAAGCAACGGCTTCTGAGGCAGACAAAACTGTAACATTGTTTAGTGGGAAATTAAACTCTTCATTCATGGAAACGGAGAAAGCCGTTCACCTTTTGAAAAACACCTCGGGTGAGGGGTAGGGCCAAATTCCAGGGGGCGCTAAAGAAAATTGTTACTTTTTACACATAAGCAATTCCAAGTTACAAAAACCCAATATGTTACCATGACTGACCAGCACAGACAGAAACCACATGTTTAATAGATTCAGGCGCCACCCCATTCAAAAACCAGGTTGCTTGACCTCAACCAACGGACAGTCAACCATAGTTGCACCACGCACCCATGGTAAAAAACCAGGTCAGCAGAAAAGAAAAATTAACACTCGCACGGTGACTGTGAAAAAAACAACAAAGTATGACTGATATACAGACTGACATAAATTCAAAAGACAAGTAAGATTTCACCTAGTGATCATGCCGAAAATAAAATTCAAAACAATGTATGACTCATTTACTGACTACCAAATTTCTGGAATAGATTTCTGTGAGAATTACGATATCACATTGTGATCATCAGGCTACAGTATAGCCCTCACAAAATCGCAACCAGACATGTACATATTAGCTGAAATAAATTCAACTGACAATAAAGAATTGACCTAGAAAATAAAATACAAAGCATTGCTAATTATTATAGCTGTCGTGATTGTCAAATGTAAAAATCGGCGAGGAACTGATCAACAACATCTGTATATATACAATTTGAATATATTATATTCTCGTAATTCAAAAATAAAATAAAAAAAGAAAACAATAAAAAATATCATTTTAAATATAAGCAGTTGTACATAGAAATAAGAAGTGTTACATTGATTCATTGATAAAGCATTCATATACTTGTATATATGTACTATTTTTATGATTATTGTAATTCTTTATGTTATGAATGTTTATTCACTTGACAAAACCAGGTATGAAACATGAAGCAAAAGCATTTCTATCATATTGACCCATGTAAGTACCGCTGGGGTTGTATTTCGTGGTCCTTATTCAAAACATTACCAAGCACATCTATGTTCATTTTTTGATTTGCAGAATTTGCCAGTAACAGAATAAAACAATGAACATAGAATCGCTGAAACTTTACCCATGTAAGTACCGCCGGGGTCGTATTTCGTGGTCCTGATTGGCAACATTACCAAGCATAGCTAGAATCATTCTTAAATTGAATAAAATTCATTTAGTCTGTTTCCCATATATGTATGAGGTCGATTCCTTCAATAACCAAACAGTGTGGATTCTGCTCATACAAAAATCGCTCAAAATAAGCTAATTACTGTAAAATCATTATTGTTCGTGGGATATTAATTTTCGTTGATTTCGTGGGTTGAACAATCGACGAATTTTACACAAAGACATCGGAAAATGACCTACGCGAATTACTTGTTTTTCAAAAAATCAGAAATCCACGAATTAACGTGTCCACGAAAAAGTCATTTTTTTATATAAAAAAAAACACACGAAATTTCATGCGGACAAAAATTAATGATTTTACAGTATTTGGATTTAAACATATACATGCCCTGACATGATAGGTCTTTTTAGCCAGTACTACACCACGGCCGGTAATCACGGGCGCCACCTCTTTTTTGCGATGCATTAATAAATGAGCCAATGCTACTTCCGAGGTGGCGCTAATGACCGGATGTTGTGAATTTTCACGGATAATTCTTCAAGGTGAGAAGGTTTTCTATGTTTTTTCAACATATTTAGCATTATTTCAAAAATCGGGCAATGTAGTGCGACTCAGCGAAGATTAATTCGTCCACAAATGTATAGACACATACAATCACAACCCATTTGGAAACATGAGGACTTTTATAAGTTGTGGCATGGTGGAGTGTTTGAAAGCAAATCAATGTCTTCTGCCTGTGTGACGAGCCAATTTCCACCCGATTAATACGCTAACGACATGTAACGATTGCATTCAACATATACTAGTTGCTGCAGTCACAAACAAATATGCTTCTTGCAGATCTTATAGATAATTTTGTATTTTTCCAAAAGAGATGGAACCAATTCCAATGAGGTGGCGCTAATGACAGGAGGTGGCGCCAATGAACGATATATGAATCATCAAATGACTAACATTTGATGGATAATGTTCCATTTTCATATTTTTTAGATATTTTTCAACGTAAATACGTTAACCATAATCTATACAGAACATGTACACATTCTAAAAAACACAAGATGTATATCTGTCAATATGTATAAGTTACCAACTCAATTCAGAAATCAGCGACCTCAATAAAACATATTGTACAATATAAACCCAAATTATGTATTACTCAATAAATCCAATAACTAAATTCTCAACATTCTAAAAATANGCAGCCAACACCCACTTATTTTCTACAGTTATGTGACTGTTTTCTTTTAAAATATGTATTAACTTTGTGTAAATTTGACATAGTTTCAATATAACTGTGTTAATTTTCCTATATATATTATAGAGCAGACGAGGGAAGCCGCGGACGTTCGTCATAGACAGCCCCCTCATCTTTGCCTTGTTTAGTTGTAGTCCTTGGTTCTAACATACTAATAAAGGTTTTATGGGTTTGATCGCAATATTCTGTTTCTGTTTATTTATTGCCTTAATTTTCCTATATATATATTATAGCGCAGACGAGGGAAGCCGCAGACGTTCGTCATAGACAGCCCCCTCAACTTTGCCTTGTTTAGTGGTATTCCTTGGTTCTAACATACTTATACAGGTAACGTATACTTATAAGGCCGGTATAATATGGTTGGGTGCAGTTCGAGCCGGGCCAAGACGTATGGCGCCATGGAGTTCGCCGAGGTGACCGTCGTCCGAGGCCCGCCCGTCATTATTTATTTATTTATTTATTGATGTAATTTTCCTATAAGGTCGGGATAATATGGTAAGGTTCAGTCCGAGCCGGGCCCAGACGAGTGGTCTTATGACGTTCGTCGAAGTGACCGTCGTCCGAGGCCCGCCCGTCATTAGTAAATTAGATTGCCATTATTAATTTGAATATATGAAGAGCAATATATAACTGACGATATGCGTTGTTATTTATATCGACCGCTAATAGTCCAACGGAATATTATATTTTATCTAAGTAGCCCGTGTCCCGCAAAAATTTTAACACGTGCTGCCGCACAACAGGAGCGATTCCGCTTGGAGGCATCAACAGTGAGGCGCGATTAATTATAAGTGTGTTTCTGTAGACGCTATTACCCCTGCACTTAGTTCTAGTCTCTGTTCAGCGTGTTCAAGACATATAAAAAAAAATGTTCAAACGTGTTATGAATGTTGCACTGGGGGCAGAGGACAATATTGTGATAGTCGCCGTGCAATCTTGTCACTCTCAGACGCATGCGCGAATAAGCCCTGTCCTCTCGTTTAATGGGACTATAGATGTTAATCTTACGGCTAGGGTTGGTTAATAGCGGTAAGTTATCATTAGCGCAGTACATTGACCATTTGTGATCCTGTACATTATACGCTTTCTGGTTGGTGATTGCAATTATTTCGCGCGCTAGGCTTTAAATCAGAGGGAAGACCTTCATGGGAACCTATTATGGCAAGTTGGTCAGCGTGTTCGTTACCCGGAATGCCTTCGTGGCTCGGTATCCATAAGAAAATCCTAAATAGATCGAAAAGATATGGGAATCTTATAAACCATTTAGATCGTTTGAATCAAATCTAATCATCGATATTTAACATGGAACATAAATAAAACATTAAGATTGAGATCATAAATTGAAAGAAACAACAAGATTTGAATACATTTTAATATAATATATTATTAATACGCATATTATCACGCTTGATCCGTTATTGCCATAATTGTTCATTTCATTTAAGGTGTTGCAAAATCTTAAACACGAATCAAAACTGAAATGGACTTTTGCAGACGGAAAGACTTCTAAATTGCCTTTAAATTAATGCGTAAACTTTTTACTTTTCAACAGAGTTATAGCATGCGGCCGCGAATAATGTTCAACCTCGATTTGGAAACGAGACGGAAGTCAACAAAGTCGTATATACATGTCAGCTTAACATACCGAAATGTTTGACAAAGAGTAGCTCCGATTACGACTCAATCAATGTATTTTAAAGAATAGGCCTTGAAGATGCTGTGTGCAAAATATCATCTAAAAATGTCAACTAACCATCGCGATACGCAGTCTTGAACATCAAAGTGATCCGCTATGGGTAATGATCCGGTAATGGTAACTTGACTGTACCATACAGGTAATTGAAATGTCATAGAAAAAAAAGACATGACTTTCATGTACACAAATGAATACTTCACTAACCGTTACGAGTTTGAAAATAAAAACTAAGACTGCCTTGCCGTGAGATGACCATCGTTGCAAAATTAAACCTCTGCCTGGGACCGTCATGCGCCAAGCGACGAGGAAATATTCAGCCACGGTCTGGGCCGCTGATCATCCTCTTCGTAAAGATAACGTTTCTGGGCCAATGTGGGGCATCTGTATGGTGTACGAACCGGTCCAAAAGAACCGTATCATAAGGTTTTGCGACCATAAACCGTCTGATACAATCGTATCAGACGGTTTTGACTTTTGGACCGATTGTACGCTTAACTGTTTGATGCGAAACCATATGATTCGTATCATTCGGTTTACGATTCGTATCATACGGTTTCTTGCTGATTGGACATTGAATAATACCCATCATAAACCGTCTGATACGATTCGTATCATACGGTTTCGGATCATACGGTTTAACGTACGAACCGGTCCAAAAGTCTTAAAAGCGTAGCATACGGTTTAAAGCGTAGCATACGGTTTATAAACCGTATGATACGGTTCTAGCTTAACCGTATGATACGATTCAGACTTTTGAACCGGTTCGTACACCATACATCATTCGCCTGCCTGGAGGTTCACTGATGGTCCTGAAGGTGAAAACAGAGATGGCCATGTCTCTAGTCACTGAGGGTCCTGAAGTTGATAAAAGAGATGACCATGTCTCTAGGCACTGAGGGTCCTGAAGGTGATAAAAGAGATGACCATGTCTCTCTAGTCGTAAATCAGTAGATTGCTGGACAGGGCTCTGCAAGGTGGTGGGACAACGGGGGATTGTGGGCCAGGATACGGTTCCCTGTACGATGGTTGGACATCGGGAGATGGTTGGACACAGTACGGTGCCCTGCAAGAACTGGTCTGCCTTCATGAATTAGAGGATGCCCTAGTGTATTGACAGCAGTCATTGTCAGAAACAAGATAATCTTTTAAGTACATGTAGTATTATATGGAAGGTAAAAAATATAAATAATTCAATAATCCACACATTTGTGTCGCGTTCTAAGAAAACTGGGCATAATGCTTGTGCCTAAATAAACAGGCTAATCAGGGACGACTATTTCCGCTTTTATGGAATTTTTCGTTTAAATGATGTCTCTTCTTAGCGAAAATCCAGTTTAGGCGGAAAGTGTCGTCCCGGATTAGCCTGTGCGGACTGCACAGGTTAATCTGGGACGAAACTTTACGCACATGCATTATGCCCAGTTTTCTTAGGACGCAAAAACTATCTCGTGGCACGGCTTTCTAACAATGGTAGTCAAATTGTCCGAGACAAACGAAATATACGTTTGGACAAGTCAAACAATAATCTGTTAGCCAAGTCGGACACGTGAATAAATAATTCAAGATCTTCTATTTCTCAATAAATTACCAAGATAATCGGACGAAATACATTCCTGTTTTTCGGCTGCAATTTTCTTCCAAAACGCGATGTTGACACGTAAGGGACCTTTCCACTGATTTTGGCATGTTTTGAAGTTCGTCATTAAATGCTTTAAATTGATAAATGTAAATATCGGAAATAAAAGACTTCCAGTATAAAACAAAAATAAAATTGAAGAAAGAAAACAAATCCACACCTCGGGACCGTTTCTGGTACAATGCGTAACTTTACGTACGTTTTTCTGAATGCGTAAGTGCGTTTCTATAAAACGAACGTAGCGTAAAACTTAGTTGCTATGCCGCGCGGACCTAATAGAGAGCATTTGAAAATATCGTGTCCGTTTCATTAAGTTCGTATAAAACGGTTTTCTTTCGTAATAATTCTTACAGAATGCGTAGAAAATCCAAGCGTTTCGTTATACAATTCTTTCTGCTACAAATTCTTTAGTTCCGATGTAAAAGTTACGAGTAGTCAAGGGCTTTCGCAAATATTGCCGCATACGCGATTGAATGTCTAAACAAATTTCTAACAAAATTGGATTTTATTTGCATTCTTTAAATCTTTAAAGACCTTAGCTATAAGTCACTTTTGACTACCAGGGTAGGTATCTCAATATCACTAACACCTGAAAAATTCACAATACAAAATTTCAAACAAGAAATATCTTTAAAAAGATATTCGGCGTATATCCTGATTTTGAAATAGAGGTAGAAAATTTACTTTTCTAAGTTATTAAATTAAAAACAAAGGTTTAAGTATTGTTGTGTTCTTTTTCACTTAAAAGTTGCATATCCAGTGAATGAAATGTTTGTCATGAAGTGCACGTATATTAAACCACATAATAGTATTTGTAGATACAAATCTTACTACATGTGATCACTTCATATGTGTCCTCACATGGCTTATAATGAGTGTATTTCTTCATCATCATAACATTCGATAATTGTTTAAGACACAGTTTTCTTTCCACACATTCAAATAACAGTGTTACATCTGCGTCATGCGAAAATTGGTGTTATGGCATATGCGGCCAGTGTAACTCAAGGCCAGCCTGCGCAGTCTGGTCAGGGGCTATGCTTTCCGCTATAAAAAAGCATGCACAATTTCATGGCATCTCCTTAGTATCCTCCTCAGTATGCATTTCCTGACCAGACTGTGTGGACACGCAGGCTGGACTGTAGCTACGTTGGCATCATATTGCATAAGTCCCATATTTTGCATGACGCGGGTCTTTACAAATCCTGTTGCCTTGTGAAAATGGAACATCAAACCTCAGTACTTTCCGATAGAAAATTGAAGGCACACTGCGTTATTTATAGCAAACTGGCAAATGTCGGTAGCCTATTCTGGCTTGCAGGAAAGATTTTCAGACATACTGACTGCGTACGTCACACATGTGTGGTTAGATAATTAAAGGATTTCCCTTCTATGGACACTGTACTATTTTGGTAGATTTGTCTTACAATGCAAGACAAATGGCATTTACCATTTTCATTTATTTCTTTCCCTAAAATTCGTGTAATTTGATATCTTGAAAGCAATACTGTTATCAACATAAGGCGTGTATTGATATTAATTCCTTCTTCCCCTGACGATTAACTCACCAAGCACTGACCCTGAAAGTCTTGGAAATGGAATTTACCGGTATCCAATGTGTTATTGTAACTGATTAGTGTTACATCCTTTACTATCGAAATGAATTGAGTGCATTCATTCAGGTCTCCTGGCGTTATGTAATGGTCAGCTACGTGGAAAAAAGTGACAATTAACAATAAAGTGACAACCATATAAATATGTGTAAAAAACGCTGTTGCCTGCTATATCAATCAATATTAGCACATATGTGTCATGTTATGAGAAAACTGGGCATAATGCATGTGCGTAAAGTGTCGTCCCAGATTAGCCTCTGAAGTCGCACAGGCTAATCTGGGGGACGACACTTTCCGCCTAAACTAGATTTTCGCTAAGAACAGACAGCATTTAAACGAAAAATTCCATAAAAGCGGAAATTGTCGTCCCTGATTAGCCTTTGCGGACTGCACAGGCTAATCTGGGATGACAGTTTTCGCACAAGCATTATGCCCAGTTTTCTCACGACACATATTACTGTATGATAGACACAGCAGTATTATTACAATATTCTGTTTTCACACACTTAGATTATACAAAGCTGATAAATAATTCTTTACAGTACAGAAAAAGTAAACTTTTACCCGGCCATGTTTACAATGAATCAATTCTATCACTCAGCAAATAAATGTCGCATTCGTTGCGTTTGTTTGATAAACGTTCAACTTGTGATGGACAAATCCATGTTAAAAACGAAAGTTGAATGAATTGTCAAAAGAAAAATCGAACAAATCATAATATTATAACAATCGATTCGAACATGTTACAATTCCTCTTTTAGCAATTTGTTTAGCAAAACTTCAATCCACAAAAGATCCTGCACACATCCACCCGTTGTCAACACTCAACGCAGGATTTCTGTTACAGTATTTTCCCATTCCCTACCATATATTAAGGTCTAAATATAGATAAAAGGTTTAAATTAACTAAAATGATGTTGCGTTCGTAGATATATATAAATTGCCTTTTTTTCATTACAAAAATCACAAATATCGGAACATACGCCGCCATATTTACGCAAACTAACTGAGTTACACGAGCCTTTGAGCACACGTAACTTTACGTGCATAAATACGGTATACGTAACTTTACGAAGTTTATAGAAACGCTACTAACTTTACGTTTTGCACTTACGTATGATTTTCGAACGTACGTAGCTCTAAGAAACAGTCCCCTGGACTCGAATCCCTGACTCTTGGAGTAAAAGCCTTGCGCTTAAACAACTCGGCCATCCGTTCTGACGTTACACACTATGTTTTTTTATTCCTAATATATAAGCAATCTTCGTAATATCGCAATCTTCGTAATATCCCAAAACATAACGATGAAAACAGAACTTTCCAAATTATAGAATCGCTTCGCATTCGTAATGCTTTATAATTTTCAGGTTTTCAAATCGTCAAAAGAAGCATATAATGGATATTTTGGAGCATGGTAAATGGTCAGTATTTCTGTTTCCTAGCACACAAAAAAACATAACTAAAACGAACATTCGCAAATCTGAAACATTTGTTTTTTTCAATTTTGTCAATTTACCAAAACGCGAAAAGGTCCCTTTAAAACGATAAAGCGCGAACTATTCAAATACTTACCGCACCGTAAACACGGAAGATAAATCATGCTTAAATGCATAATACTGTTGCGGTAGGCTCCCTTATATTATATTGAACAATATCATTACCGCTTGTAATGTCCTTACGTCAGGTTTTCAATACATTTTTAACAGTTGACACTCATGCTTAGTTCTCGTCAGTTTTATTTGTACGTTTGTTTTGACCACTGGTTAGCTTTTTAATGCTCCTAGTCGTAAGATTATTGTGATCCATAATACTGTAAATAAATAGTTTACAATGTCAGGTATTTTGCGTCATTGGTTTGTTGAAATAATAACCAGAGATTTAGGGACAACATAAGAGTGCTCCAGCTGGGATTTCTATATGACAGTCTGCTCTTTTGTCAAAATGGCATTTAAACACGCGTATCATTATATCTCTTCGGCAAATTAAAAAAAAAAATACATGTAAATATTAATATTTCATAATTTCTGTATTTTTATTCATACCATTGTAGGTTAATTAAAACTAGTTCCACTGTGATAATTAACTTAATTTATTGAAACTTAATAACATAATATAATAATATGCTCTAAAAAAGAGGCATGGTTGGGGTGTTAGGGGGACCTCGTGGCAGCAGGGTGCTGAGCCCTTTAGGTCCCGCTGGAGCACTGACATAAGGAGACACTCTTCTAGTCGTGCTTTGATAATATATATGAGACGCGATGTGGCAAAACCAGACTTAAGCATGCGCGTAAAGTGTCGTCCATCCAAGATTAGCCTGTGCAGTCCATACATGCTTCTCAGGGACCACACTTTCCGCCTTAACTGGATTTTCGCTAAAAAGAGACTTCCTTTAAACGAAAAATACGATAAAAGCGGAAAGTGTCGTCGTCAAACTGCACAGGCAAATCTAGTACGACACTTTATGCATTAAGCCCCGTTTTTCCAGAGTGAGGCTCATAGATGTGATTGAATGTACTTAAAACGTCCATAGTTTCATTAGTTACTTAAAGGTCTGGATTGAAATGGTAGCGTCGAGCCCTGCTCTGTTTCAGGCGCGCTGTTGTTAACATACAAATAACAAAAAAACATGCACACAAGAAAACGGCATCACATGTTCTTCTTAAAATGCAGCATAATTAATACATAGAAAAGAATCATTTCTTGTAAATAACCAGTATGGATCAGTTTAAATATTTAGTCACTGATAAATGAGTTGTGTTCTGAGAAAACTGGGCATCATGCATGTGCGTAAAGTGTCGTCCCAGATTAGCCTGTGCAGTCCGCACAGGCTAATCAGGGACGACACTTTCCGCTTTTATGACATTTTCGTTAAAATGAAGTCTCTTCTTAGCAAAAAATCCAATTAAGGCGGAAAGTGTCGTCCCTGATTAGCCTGTGCTAATCTGGGACGACACTTTACGCACATGCATAATGCCCAGTTTTCTCAGAACGCGACTCAAATAACAGTTTATATGCTGCAGAGCCCCAACATTTTACTACAATGGTGGGGGATCCTTTAGCATCATTTCCTAAGTAAATAGTCATTTATAAAATTGTGATGATTGCAAAAAAATAAGTTACTATTTTAAATTTCCAGTAATTAAGGAAAACTTAAATTACCATTTTGGTAACTATTTTCAGAAAATATTCCTCTTTGGTTTGGCCTTTAATTTTACCGAGAAGGTGGCGTCACAACTCGAGGTGTCTTTTATACATAACGAAATTTCTGACAAAGTTTCTGTTGGCGAAATCTGTTTAAATGCTTACAGAATAACTTTTTTGAGTTTTATTGTTCAGTACATGAATTTCATTTGAATTTATTAGAAAACAAATTATTGTGTTACGGTGAGTATTTGTTATCAACATTACTGTCTGGTATAAAATTGATTCGCATGAAACACTAACGTAACGAAATGTCGATCATCGAGTATATTATATATACCTAATATATGATTCGCGCTCTGACAAAAGGGGGTTTAATGTATGTGCGTAAAGTGTCGCTTCCAGATTTTTGCTAAGAAGAGACTCGTTAAACTAAAAATATCATAAAAGCGGCTAATATAGGACAGCACTTTACGCACATGCATTACCCCCCCCCCTTAACAGAGCTAGGCTCATATCTGTTATGCTCCAGCTAGGATTTGAATTTGAAAAGGACTGGGTGCTAATTTGTCAAAAGAGTACTCAAGCGCGCGCGGTCATGGTATCTCTGTGGCATATTTTCAATATAGCATGTGTAACATATTTCATATTAAATTGTTGTTGTTTTTTTGTTTAAAATATTGTTTCTTTAATTATTAAAATAAGCATCATCATGAAAATTTAATTATATATTGAAACTTCAAATAAAATTTCCGATGTAATAATGTGATTAATGTTACCCTTACCAGGAGCAAAACAAGTATACCTTGAGCAATATAGTTTTAACCAAACAAACACAACAACAAAACAACTTGGTATTGTAGCGTTATTCGATCTGAACAATGACGCTAACACATAGATAACAGGTTCTATTTTATTTTGCTCCATAAATTTATTTAAACACTTTCCAATGTCTATGTCCAAATCCAATAATTAATCCACAAGATACAAGCGAACCCCTAAACGGGGCCTCGCCCAAAACAGCAAGAAATCGTTTTAACTACATTCTAGCCTGTGTGCGTGATGCTATCTTGCTACCAACCAAGTGACACCTTATATAGCAGTTAAACAGACAGTAATATGTAATATCAGGAAAAGGCCACCTAAGCAATAGATAACATGGGGAAGATATCTGGGTAAAGTTTTACATAACTGGCCCACCAGTTGACAGTACATGGTGGAAGGCTTGGTAAATTAATACATAACTTGTAATTAAGCTGGCCACACCATGAAATTTTTATGTTTATAAATAACTGACCCTCTCAAATGTTAATTAGATTTAGGCTACTAAGTCACATACCTGAAATTGGTATTTAAATTGTACTGCGTAATATTTTACAAAACTATAATCTTCAATAATAATAATTCTTTACAATAATTTCATAAGTATAATGGTATATATTCCATGAAGATAATTTATACATAATTTAATAATAACAGTTCTGTTTTATAAACATAATTTATGTATGATTTAATATTTAGTATGTGTCTTTAGGATAATAGTTTCTACTTAGTTATACAATAATAATCATATTCTACATTACTAATTTCTAAATGCTTAAGTAATTGTTCTCAATGTCGACTAGATTAGGTTATTACGTCACAGTATACGCTTTTTTACACAGATTTTAGATGCACAAAATAATGTTAAAGTCAAACTGAGTTTAATTGCCAGTCTTATTTTTAATTAACAGAAAATGAGATCTGATTTTTCTCGAATTTTCAGCTGCCCATTTCGTTGGTATTCTGCTTTCCCCACGTTGGAAAACTCCTCAGTATTTCGTCCATGAACTGTCCATGACTGTCGTCTGTGCTTTCGTCCTTCTCTGATAAACGTCAAATGAGCCGCGTTGTTAGAAAACTCGGGTTAATGCATGTGCGTAAACTGTCGTCCGAGATTAGCCTCGTACTGGGAAAACTGGGCTATATGCATGTGCAAACAGTGTCGTCCCATATTAGTCTGTGTAGTTCGTACAGGCTAATCAGGAACGACGCTTTCCGAATCCTTTTTTCGTCTAGAGGAGACTTCATTCAAACAAAAAAGTCCATAAAACCGGAATTTAAAACGTTGCTCAATGCATGTTCGTAAAGTACAGGCTAATCAGGGACGAGAAGAAACGTGTTTATGAGACACAATCTGTGGATTACCTTAACAATTGTCGATTACCTGTACATTTGTCGATTACATATACAATTGTCGATTACCTGTACATTTGTCGATTACCTTATCGATTGTCAATTACCTGTACAATTGTCGTTTACCTATACAATTGTCGATTACCTGTACATTTGTCGATTACCTGTACATTTGTCGATTACATATACCTTTGTCGATTACATATAAATTGTCGATTACCTATACAATTGTCGATTACCTGTACATTTGTCGATTACCTGTACATTTGTCGATTACTTATACAACTGCCGATTACCTATACAATGGTCGATTACCTGTACATTTGTCGATTACATATACATTTGTCGATTACATATACATTTGTCGATTACATATACATTTGTCGAATACATATACATTTGTCGATTACTTATACAACTGCCGATTACCTATACAATGGTCGATNTACATTACTAATTTCTAAATGCTTAAGTAATTGTTCTCAATGTCGACTAGATTAGGTTATTACGTCACAGTATACGCTTTTTTACACAGATTTTAGATGCACAAAATAATGTTAAAGTCAAACTGAGTTTAATTGCCAGTCTTATTTTTAATTAACAGAAAATGAGATCTGATTTTTCTCGAATTTTCAGCTTCCCATTTCGTTGGTATTCTGCTTTCCCCACGTTGGAAAACTCCTCAGTATTTCGTCCATGAACTGTCCATGACTGTCGTCTGTGCTTTCGTCCTTCTCTGATAAACGTCAAATGAGCCGCGTTGTTAGAAAACTCGGGTTAATGCATGTGCGTAAACTGTCGTCCGAGATTAGCCTCGTACTGGGAAAACTGGGCTATATGCATGTGCAAACAGTGTCGTCCCATATTAGTCTGTGTAGTTCGTACAGGCTAATCAGGAACGACGCTTTCCGAATCCTTTTTTCGTCTAGAGGAGACTTCATTCAAACAAAAAAGTCCATAAAACCGGAATTTAAAACGTTGCTCAATGCATGTTCGTAAAGTACAGGCTAATCAGGGACGAGAAGAAACGTGTTTATGAGACACAATCTGTGGATTACCTTAACAATTGTCGATTACCTGTACATTTGTCGATTACATATACAATTGTCGATTACCTGTACATTTGTCGATTACCTTATCGATTGTCAATTACCTGTACAATTGTCGTTTACCTATACAATTGTCGATTACCTGTACATTTGTCGATTACCTGTACATTTGTCGATTACATATACCTTTGTCGATTACATATAAATTGTCGATTACCTATACAATTGTCGATTACCTGTACATTTGTCGATTACCTGTACATTTGTCGATTACTTATACAACTGCCGATTACCTATACAATGGTCGATTACCTGTACATTTGTCGATTACATATACATTTGTCGATTACATATACATTTGTCGATTACCTGTACATTTGTCGATTACTCATACAACTGCCGATTACCTATACTGTACATTTGCCGATTACATATACATTTGTCGATTACCTATACAATTGTCGATTACCTGTACATTTGTCGATTTCTTATACATGTGTCGATTACCTATACAATTGTCGATTACCTGTACATTTGTGGATTACCTTAACAATTGTCGATAACCTGTACATTTGTCGATTACCTTAACAATTGTCGATTACCTGTACAATTGCCGATTACCTATACATTTGTCGATTACCTATACAATTGTCGATTACCTGTACATTTGTCGATTTCTTATACATGTGTCGATTACCTATACAATTGTCGATTACCTGTACATTTGTGGATTACCTTAACAATTGTCGATAACCTGTACATTTGTCGATTACCTTAACAATTGTCGATTACCTGTACAATTGCCGATTACCTATACATTTGTCGATTACCTATACAATTGTCGATTACCTGTACATTTGTCGATTTCTTATACATGTGTCGATTACCTATACAATTGTCGATTACCTGTACATTTGTGGATTACCTTAACAATTGTCGATAACCTGTACATTTGTCGATTACCTTAACAATTGTCGATTACCTGTACAATTGCCGATTACCTATACATTTGTCGATTACCTATACAATTGTCGATTACCTGTACATTTGTCGATTTCTTATACATGTGTCGATTACCTATACAATTGTCGATTACCTGTACATTTGTGGATTACCTTAACAATTGTCGATAACCTGTACATTTGTCGATTACCTTAACAATTGTCGATTACCTGTACAATTGCCGATTACCTATACAATTGTCGATTACCTGTACATTTGTGGATTACCTTAACAATTGTTGATAACCTGTAAATGTGTGGATTACCTATACAATTGTCGATTACCTGTACATTTGTCAATTACTTATACAATTGTCGATTACCTATACAATTGTCGATTACCAATACAATTGTCGATTACATATACAATTGCCGATTACCTATACACTTGTTGATTACCTATACAGGGTATAAAATTAAAACAACATCCCATCACTACAGAAAAAAAATCGCAATGCATGAGGGTTGAAATAACTTTGAGCTCAACTAATTTTGCACAAAAACGCCAGATCACTGTAAAACCGATGTTAAATTAGGGTATTTATGACTTGACTGAAAGTATGACACATCGACGTTGCCGTTTATTGTAAAAGTATTTACAGAAACAATTGTTCCCCATTAGCGTCCCCGCCCTCGGCCATGAATCTCAAGCTGGCTAATTGACGATGCACGAGACAATTGCGGCATTTAGGGGAAGCGTGATAACCTCATCGGCGACGGCGATGATATCATTATATGTGGCTGATTAAGACATCAACAGTTACTGGTCGATGACACGCAGATATTACTATGATACTCGCCTGATTTGTGTGTGATTTGTAAGATTCTCTAATAGACCATATGAGTTGGGATCTGGGTACACTGGGCTTAATGCATGTGCGTAAAATATCCTTACAGATTAGCCTGTGCAGTCCGCACAGGCTAATCAGAGACGACACTTGCCGCTTTTATGGAATTTTTCGTTTAAAGAAGTTCAGTGTAGGCGGAAAGTGTCGTCGCTGATTAGCCTGTGCCGACTGCTTACCCGTAGACGACACTTTACGCACATGCATTTAGCCCAGTTTTCCCAGAACGAAGCTCCTATAATCACCAACACTAGAAAAGGATACTTTAACAAGTCAATTGTTAGACCGTACATTCAAAAAGTTATTCTAGTACATTGTGTATTTATCTTCACTTACTTCAATCATTCGTGTTAATAAAGTTCTCGTCCGTTCTACGTCAACTGTTGTAAAACTCGTACAAATCAAACAGGTTACGTAAGACGCGGTTCTTTTGGCATTTACATATGCACAACAATCATCAACAATTAAATCGTCTTATTTCTTCCGATATGATATCTGCACGATTTCTCCGTTATAGGCAATTCAATTTCGCGGGGTTGGGCCTTCCTCTGACTTGGACCGTCAAAGCAAACGTAAAATACCATACACATGACGTCAGTTTATTCGCGTAGGAGATTGGATGAGTGAATAAATAGTCCATGATTCGAAGATTGGCAATGCCTTAAGTAAATCACAACGGAGTAACATAAGGTAAGTTTTTTTAATACATGTATATATTTGAACAGCATGCATTAAAGCGAACTGTTAATTCTATTATTGCAGGCTGATGAACGACATGATTGTGTTTTCTATACGTTTCGAGCTCAACATTTCAGCGTTGTTATATGTAAACAGATGAAAACTGTAACAAAAAATTAAGGTTATCAACTTTGTATCAATGTTAGCCAACACACATAATAGTTTAGAATATACAGTAAACTCGCGCTTGTTTCAAACAACAACAACAACAACGTTTATTTCAGCAATATAAAAGCTTACAATAAAGCTTCTAGCCTCCAATAGTGAATATGTAGATACTTCTGGTTCAAATGACTGTGTTTATTATTTGTGGCATGTTCTGAGAAAAAAAGGGCAAAATGCTTGTGCGTAAAGTGTCATCCCAGATTAGCCTGTGCAGTCCGCACAGGCTAATCCGGAACGACACTTTCCGCCTAAACTGTTTTTTTCGCTAAGAAGAGACATCATTTAAACGAAAAATTCCATAAAAGCGGAAATTGTCGTCCCTGATTAGCCTGTGCGGACTGCACAAGCTAATCTGGGATGACAATTTACGCACAAGCATTGTGCCCAGTTTTCTCAGGACACTACTCATTTCATAACGGATGAAGCAAATTATGTATCGTATTGACATTTATTAATAGTGTCAAATCTGAAAAATGTACGTATTTCTTTATAAATTGTTTGAATGTAAAACTTCAGTTTGGATATGTTTTCGACATCAACAAAATGCTAATCTGAAATATGTAAGTGTTTATTTATTAATTGATAGAAAATTACATTTTTCTATGGGAATGGTTTTGACATAACAAAAAGAAGGCTAATATATTTAATCAGTTATTTACACAAAGTATTATACAGTGTGATGAAGTTCCTATAGCATTGTACAATACATGCGTTTAACAAATAATATGCGTTTTTCTTTTAAGTATGTATATCAAATACTTGTATGAAAGACAAAAACACGTAAATATAAATCACATATTTAAGACAGACGAAAGTACACATATATAACAAAAACAACAACAACAACATTTATTTCAGCAATTAAGCTTACAATAAAGCCCGTAGCATACACTAGGGTGTGTATATGTGTATA